>JBBMHQ010069942.1:0-13150 GCA_037834295.1 Postelsia palmaeformis
TAAGTGCATGCTGTCTCTGCCTCGTCGTTTGTCCTCCGTCCTGCCTGTTGGGTTTGCGTTAGGTTCGGATCCTCCTCCGAAATCGCTGACCTCCACGCTCTTGCCAACTGTCTCCTTCGGTGGACACCCCACGCTATAGCGCCGTCATAACGTTGGTGTAGCCTTGGCAGTATGTCTGTGAGGCGGAACGCTCTCCTACGGGGCGGTCCATTCCCTTCTCGGTTGGCTAGCCCGAACCGGTCGTCTCCCCTGTCGGAGGCCTCTTGTACGTTTTCCACGGCACACTCCATGTGGGTAAGCTAACCTTCGAAGACAAACCTGTCACGGTCTCTAACGTGCTGCCCACAGGCCCCGCATGACGTTTCCACTCGTGCTTGCTGAGGAATCGTGCCACGCCAATCTCCCGTAATATCCTCCTCCCCTCTCTCGGTTAGGTATCGACGAAAAAAACGTAAAATGAGTTGCTTCTCCTAGGTTCCTTTTTATGAGAACAAGTACGACGTGATGGGTCGATTCTCCGCTGTTTTATTATGATAAAAATACCGCTTTGCGAATCATCAACAGATAAACAGAATAGGTCTAGGTAGTATGTTGGCTCATTCTTATAGTTAAAGTTACTAGTAGTATACGGATTTATCAGGCTCCATTGTTGAAGCCTTGATGGGATATAGGCTTTGATGGTGAGACTAGTAGACACGTCAGATTCAACATAGTCTGTGCTTTCGTATCAGCTACGCATCCATTCCCGTACACACGTTTCGCGTGCCCCTACCGCTGCTGTGGCAAATTATGCCCTGTGGATAGCCCCAGCGATATGGCCCACGTACACACATATGAAACATGAATGGGATGCGTAGTATACTCGCGAGTAAAATACAATACGAATCGCGATACTCGTAGCTGAAGTTATGGAATGATATTTTCCCGCCCCGACCGCACTCCTGGCCGTGAATTCAACTTTCCCAGGATGGTAATCCAGTCACCGGGCATAGACAAATCTCCGATATTCGTTTTTTCGAGCCACGGTATTTTCATTTCTGAAGTCGAGGCAGAGCCGACGCTCTATAATAGCAAACCGCATGACGGTGCTTTTCTCAGATGTTTATCCTTACACCCCCCTGACTCAACGACGGTTCTTGACGCCACATCACGTAACTCTCGAGAAGACGAAGTAGATATTTTTTCTTGTGTATAACAAACTTTGCATAATTTGACGTCATCATACACGGTACACCTCTCAATCCTGCAGTGTACGCGTAATTATACCCCCGCTCTACCACGTATGTCGTTGATTTCCACGTACCGTGGTTAGGAATATGTTGGTGTTGTTCGTTGGGTTATGAAGATACTACACGCTTTTCACAGCTCTCACTTCTGCACCACCCGAGACAACTACCGGTGTAGTGCCAATCTGAAAAAAAGGAAATTCAAACCACTAAAACGCTATGAATAGTAATCTATATGTTGTGCGCACTTTGCGTGAACAAATATATGCAGAACCGCGCCGGAAAAGGCTTCTCTTTGAACTGTGACTGGTGACGCGTACCCGGAGAACGGTGTGTCATGCACCGACGGGAAAACAAGCGAACTTAAACGTCATTCAAATTTCGGACAGAATGGTATTCAATACATTCACAACGAAAGTCTACTATTCTGCTGGTACTATCGAATGTGTGTTCCCCGTTGCTGTTCATAGTTTACTTTGTGGTTCAGTCGTTCCCATGATTTTTTTCTTTCAGCGTACGACGCACCGTGTGCAAGCACGAATATCATGGAATAATCTGAGCGCGATATGGTGGATCACCACACTCAGGTTTGGAGATGAGGTCAACAAGTTGTAAGCGACGGGTATCTCCCGTCAAACCGTAGACCACTTTCAATTTAAACAGCCCGTAAGATGTAATATGGCTTCCTAGAGAAACTTTGGGCGTGGTTGTTCCAACGCTAGTCGTATGATGGCTTGACTTACGCATTGTATTCCCACATTAGGCAACGAGCGGGATGTACACACCACCTCATTCCACACTCCTCTTATACAAACCCGCTACCCCTCTATCATCGCACTTCAAGCGCCTGCCTAAAACTCTATTTCCATGCGTTCTTCTGCTCTCCTGACCACCGTCTTCGCTGCCACCGCTGGCACTACCTCGGTTAATAACTGGTCCCTCTCGTGGTTGCTTTCACAACAATGGCAATATTTTTTATTACCCACTTGCTCGTGGCAGGGCGACGAAGATATTGCCTCGTGCAAAACATAATAGTTGATGTCCTCGATACTAGAGCCACGCCCGAACGAATATGTACCTACTTGCCCGTAGGACGACGTAGCTAATCCTTGTGAATTTGAGCTCAGCTGTCAGCATGGCCCTGAGGCGAATGGGTGTAATATGCAGCCCCGCACGAAGCACAAATGCGTACCGCTCGCAGGATGTGCAGGCGGTACGAGAGCATCCATAAGGATGGATGCTGGCAGTCATAAACCAACCACGACACGATTTCTTGAGGATATTACTCGCTGTTTTTTCGAGTTCCCTCTCTCCCTGGCATCGGAGTGATGAAAATAAAAGGCAAGACTCGGCAACACGGAGCTGATGAAGTGGTCCAGAACCTGACTTATAGCGCATCTAAAGAAGAGATGTTCCACCCGAACTGGAAGCCCTCCATACATGCAAGACCCGGCGTTTCATGCATGGTTGCACATCCCGTGAGACCCAGTATGGTGTAAACCTATGATGTATGCTACCGCAAAAAAAGGTAACAAGTTCAGACGCACGATTCATAATGAATTGCGCTCACCTAGTTCGGTTGATATTCATTGAATGGAGTAGCATCATTTTGTTGCCCACGAACCCTTCTAAGTCCATAAGGTGGTGACAAAGATACCAGGTTTCTCCTCGAGTTCGACACACGGGATGGTGTGGTTTCTTTCTTTTGCTGAACCCGCATTGAAGCACGCGGATGATATACGTGCAGACCATTCAAACAAGGCACCGCGCAACCGATGTTTTTTCAAAGCGCAGGAGCACCTGGATCACCTTGCGATACTTTGGGCAGTATTGAAAGCCCAATGGATGTTGACTACAACAAACAGGGCTCAAACGTCACGTTGGTGAGTGGTAGGCAACACGAGCACGTTCGACAGGTATTCATTTAACGCGAGCGCCGGAGGATAAGGAAACTTCAAAGTGGAGCCCATTACGCCGTACATTATACGCCGTAAGAGTACACCCGGAAGCAAAACGGTAGAAATACTATGCGGAGTCTAATCACATTACACACGCACCTTCATTCGCTTCATGTCACGCCGTTCACATACCAGCTATCGTCGACGCGACCGAACGGACCTGGGCCGACGTCAAGGCCAACCGGTCCGACACGCGGACGTCGGGGAGTGGCTGCAGCCCGAAAGGTCGCGTACCGGACAACACACAGGACAACGAAATCTGGGCCAACTCTCGCTGGTCGTGCCAGGGGGATATCCTCGACAGCTCAGATGAGGATGGCGGATTCTGCATCACGTACTACTTCAAGGAACCCCAGGACACTGAGAAGATTCGAATCGCCTTCCACCTAGGTACCTCTAGAACAAGGACGTTGGACGTGTTCGACAACCATGACTACCACAGCACTATCTCATCCAGCGGTACGACCAACGGGTTCCAGACGTACGACCTGTACACCGACGAGACTGAGGAGCTCAAGCTTTGCCTGTACGACCCCAAGTGGAACACTGGCGTCTGGCTGAGCATCACCGAGGTGCGTCGCGATGAATGTCTTCAAGTAAATATTATGTTAATCTGCACGGCATAAATGTATAGAGGAAACGATGCTGCCTACCGTGACTGCTTCTGACGTTCACTCTTGCTCCAACAGTATCTTGGCAGATTTTTGGACCGGTCAAATTTTGTCGGCAATGCGTTGGTCTGTTTACGTGACAACGAAATATGATACATGATTGAAGGCTGGACATGCGTTCACGCCAGTTCATCCAGGTTGATTTCAGCCGGGCACGGATTATTTTGGTTCCGTTCGGAATTAGACTCGAAACGTTGGAATCGCATTGCTTTCCCTCCAACCACTACTATCATTCCCAATACTCTACTTTGGGCTTAACTTCACACAGAGTAGCAGACGCGCCACATAGAGCCACAGTACTATAAGGGAGTGGGATCTTCTTGCCAGAGGTATTGATAGTGATATTTCGTGAAAATGGTATACATACCCTCAGGAGAATACCTTGTTATTTGCCTGCCACCACTATGTTTCAAGAGGGCCAACGACAAAATCCCGTCACGGGACTGTCAGTCAAACTTAAGCAACACTGCAGATTGGCGTGGACGATACACCTCGAGACGCACTTCACAAGTTATAGTTGCGAATTTGGTATGGTGCTCGTTGTACTGTACTCTGCTCACTACATAATCGCCACTTGTTGATGTTGCTAAATGTGCATTTTGGGTCAACTGCACCATAACATCCAACGGCCTTCATCATCCCATGGTCTTGAAAAAAATAACTTTGTATGAAGATCACAGACCTCGCAAAATTATGTTGTCTAAACCACTCTACTCCTTAAAAGCGCATGGACGTACATGCTCGAATTTGGTGTGCTTACTATCGGAGATGAGGTCAATACGTATGTACGTTGGAGTAATACACTGTGGTTGAAACTAGCCAACGAGCATTTTATACCCTACACTTCTGCTCCCCGATACTATGCTCGTCTTTAATGTTTAACATACTACAATATTCGGGAGATTTCAAGGTGGGGTCTGGCGCGGCGGACTGAGGGGCTCCGCTGCGACGGGTCAACCCCGGCGTAGTCTGCGCGCATGCTCGTTTTAATTCGGATATCGGCAAATCGATCAAAGTGTATATGATGATACTGCGAAGGCCCAAAAATTTATTTGGAACAAAAACGTGTTCAAGTCGCCAGATATCTAATACTGAAATCAAATTCGATAGAAACAGCAACCAACCTTGCTCCGCGCATGGCGATGGGGATCGAGGATGTGGAAACCTTGATTTTTTTTCATCCTCCGGCAGATTGTTAAAGATAAAGCTTAAGCTCACCACACTTTCACGTTCGCATTTTCGTGTAGCGTGTCAAATCAGCCCTTGTTAGACCCCGTTGTAACACCAGACCAAGCTGTTGTAACCTCAGGGGCGTTAGGCACGTTGATCTGCACTGACCCCCGATAGGAGCAGGTGCGGTGGAGATATCCACCCGGGAGAGTCTGCAGGCCGTTGGTGTAGCGGTACTACCAAGGAGAACATCTTTACTAATTGTCTTCTGAGTTTGGAGGAAGATAACGCTGGAAAGCACGCGTTGACCCAGATACAAAGAAATTATGCCATCCAGCACCCCGTTTGACACCATGGTTCAAAGAAATATCTGCAATGCACATAAAGTTCGATACGCGTCGACTTCAACGCCTATAATGTTCCTATGACTGACCGCGCTCTTTTGCTGTCGTGCCGTCTCCCTTGCTTGGCCCACTTCAAAGTGCCGTTGTCAACTACCTTTACTTTTTCAAGTAGAACACCATTGAATTTACTTTTTTTTCGAGTACGGTAGGAAGTACGACTGAATGCCTACGTCTGTAGGCGTGCACAGTATCTCCTTGTGATATGTTGCCATGTTTTGCATAATAAAATTCGTCGTTGTCGACAACGAACAGCAGCATCATGGCGAATACATTTCGACGGCCGAAATAAAGAAAATCTGTGGTACGCATGTAGGTACTACCAACACAAGCGAAAGGCAAGCTTTGTGTAGTCGAATCAGTGTATGGTCTGATGGAGGTGGCAGTACCTCTCGTCGAAGCACGCTGTATCTGAGGTGCTGTGTCATGGATTTGCGCCTTCGCATGTGCACATTTGGATACATGATGTTGGGACAATGTTTTTGTGAGAAACCGAAACTTGAACACGGCCCCTTGACACAATCCGAGCCGGCGGAGATTGCCAGTGACCGGATCTGTGGAGGCGAGCAAGGCGGGGTGAGCCCGTCGAACAGCGAGGTGGACGAAATTCTAGATGTTGCTTGAGCTGTTTGCGGCTGGAAGCTTGGAACAATGTCGACTTTGACGCGGCCGATTGCCGACCCCGTTGACCATGATCCACTTATATTATCCACGGACACGTGTTCGTACTACAGTAGTAGTCGTCGAAGGGGAATGTATAGCCCTAAGATCAACGTATTCCCATTAACTCGTCATTGTCGCGGTATCATCAATGTTTTCACCCGATCCTTTCAGAGTTCGAGAATTCAATGGCGAATGTTTCGACCACCTTAGAATCAAGTTGCATTCAACACAGCAAAGCAACAGCACAACAAAGTAAATCCGTTCTACCTGTTTCGACTTGATCTAATCAATTTTCAACGACTATCACTCAAGCCGGAAATTTGAAGCCCGAAAGCCAAAACGTGGTTGTCGTTATCACGATATGGAGCCTGCTACACGTTTTCGAATCTGTTCAAATGCTTAGTTCTCGTGGACTACGACAACTTCATCTTCACTATCTACAATGTGAGGTACAGGCGCATGCGTCTTGTCCTGACGGTGCGTTGATGGGATGTTGCTTGCGCTCGGCTTCCTCTCGTTGTATCGTCCAGGTGGAGATCTTGGTGGAGTAACGCTTTCATGAAGTCGGAACGGCTAGGACACCGTAAACAGTACTGGGGAACAGCCACGTGTAGTACGTTGTCAAGCTGGCTATCGTCGTTGTGTGTGTAAACAATCGAGGTTTCCACGCGGTCTAACAGTGTGTTTTAGCTGTGCCCCTGAGGAACGAGAATCGCCGAGGATAACTTCTGTCGACGTCGTGCACACACTGCTGCAGGCCGCACTCAAGTTCATATTCCTCAATTCTGTAGACAAGTGGTCCAAACTTTCCTGTTACGTAACTTGTGTTTGGCATTCCTTGTGGAGACGTTCCAGAATGTGGAAAACCCCACATTGCTTTGAGCTTTTTTTGTTCGGTGTGTGTGAAGTACTTCTACGTTGTGGGTTGTCCCACAAACACTATGTATTGGCTCACTTCCGTCAGTTAACGGTGCCACCCATCAGTTTACCTCATGGCGCGACCGCTGCGGCTGCTTCGGCGTAACGTCAAGATCGTCCATCACGTATTAAGCGTTGTGGCAACGGCGTTGCTTTTGACCGGGTGTGTGTTCGCTGTGTTGGGAGTGTGGTGGGCAATCATATGAACCGACCATGCGGTGTTTCGTTCATTCCGGATGCAGGGTGGACCACAGCGTAGGAACCGATGCACATCTAAACACTGCGGAAGGCATCACAGTACTAGGAGGATGGGATCGGCATGACAGACGTACATCGGGCGAGGTAGACTTAATGTTTGTTGTCAGCAGGTTATCAACGACTCATGCTACATGTAGATGCTTTAGATTAGCTGGTGACGATCGAGCAGATTGGTAAGTGTCCTGTGAAAGCTGCTAACTCATTCGTAAACATCCAACGTTTCACCCCCGACCTTCCCACGTTTTCCAAGGGCTATCTTCGTGGAATACTCCAGGAGACTTAGCAACACATTTGAAGCTCAGACTGTCGTCGATGGATCGTTAACTGATAGCAGCTACTTTTAAACCTTCAAGTTGCTGCCTATTGGGCTTCCGAGGTTTGGAATGCACGTGTCTACAGCTCGCATCAAGCGTTAACTATTGCAGGCTCGAGTCGTATGACCGTATCCCGAGCGAATGCCGTTTCCCTCGTCTAAACGCTGACACATATCAAAGTGCGTCTCGATCTTGTTGAGGTACGGCGTTGTTTGTTGTGACACGGTGCGTTGGTGTACTGCATATCTACGGGTGATATCGCCCTTTGCTTTTGTGGACGCCCGCAGTCATATAATCACGGTGTACTATCACTAGGTTTCGACGTAAGCGACCACGGTGTTATCAGGGCAATGTTGACAGCGCCACTGACGTCTAGCATTACAAATTTACTGACACTCTGGTTTCTGATATGTTGTCGGTATTGTCGTATGCGGCTCACCCGCGAAGCAAAAGAAACAGACTTGAAGTGGAAAACACTACACATAATTTGTTCCAAGCGTGCGATAATCAGCATGCATACCTCGGACCCTCATCAGTGTTCAATATTCTGTTTTTCATGCTTCGCAGCATGTTGAGACTGGTTTGCCAGTACTCCCACTTCCACTACACGAACATAGACATTGATATTGAAGTCGGGTGGACAATATCAATCCCTGCCACCCAACGCCGCCGTCACCAGATATAATTGATAGAATACATCGTCGCTGGGAAAACGAAATCACCAAGAGCAGATATTATGATGCCATTCCAGCGGGTGTTGTATACAACACGTAGCATTGGTTTCGATCAACGTTCAAAGCGCGTATTCAAGACGTGCAGGAACAGGACTGAACTCACGCTCGAGTACATATCAAACACGGAGTAGGACATGCGGAACGCAATTCTCATCTATGATAGGTAGATTGTGATTAAAAACTGGCGAGACGTAACCGGCGTAGGTTAATTGCAACCAATCAGACCAACGACCCCACCTCGAAGTAGACGCTACGTTGCTGCGCCTCTCCAAAGGCTGGACTATTCCAAGCCGTGTGAAGCTCGTCCTCGACAACGAAAATTGCTAGAGGACGGCATCGTGATGGTGGCGGAAATTCCAGCAGCAACGGGCGAGAACGGAAGGAACGATATCCTTGGTTTGAAAAACATACAATTAAGGACTACGTACCAGAGCTACACTAGCGTGAATATGAACATGTGGGTTTAGGCCTTCAAACGAAGTTTGTTCCGGCGCGGCAAAAGTCGATACATCGGCCAAGCCTTGATCGTCCAGTCTTTTGAGCCGGTAAAGTGTGTAGTACAGGCAGAACCCCGGAAACATATTTGCGTGGAATAACTGAGATGTGTCCGTAAACAGAGTACCGTACGTCTCATGCATGTAGGCACTACCAACGTATGTATTTCGCAGAGTGCAAATAGTGTGGATTCTGGGCCGAGACGAAACAGTGAGCGATCCTTGAGCCAATCATTCACCCGGTGTTGGCCACCAAAAACGTGTACAGTAGAGTCATTGAGAACCTCAAGCTCTGCGGTTTGCTGGCTACAGCACGGGGTAGCTTTCGGGTTGACTGTTAAGGGACTGGTCCTTTCATTTTCAACCATCGGGGATCCCTCAACGTATATCAGGGTGAATTAATTAGGTCGGAAAAAACTCTTGTGGGCCACACTGTCAGGCTTTAGCGCCGACGGATCGCGAACAATACGGACCCTCGGGTGACCGCATGCACCGCTTTGCTCCAGACCTAAATTAAATGTTGATCAAGCTGACAATTATTTGACCTTGCGTTCGGCGTGGGTACAGCGGTGTGACACCTATGTGAAGCCTCACAATGACTGCCACAGTATTGTGTTTGTTACAAGTGTGCGCTTATATATAGCGAGCCAGCTCAAGCTGAAACGTTCAGAATGGTAGACCTCATTTTCGCTCTAGTGAACCGAACGGTTGCATTGGAGTTCGTCACTAGAACAGCAACCACGCTCGACCTCAGACGTGTTCTACGATAGAGGCAGCAAATTTCTAGCATCAAGGTTATGATTAAGGGGGCACCTGAACCCGAAATCGTCGGAATATCCATCTTGTTTCAAGAGTGACATGTTGGTATGGCCACGAAATAATTTATCGGGGTGCCTTTTGGTTTCTGATGAAACACTTTCTCGAGTGGGAAAAGGAGCTTCTTAAGTAAGGGACACCGGGAAAGTCACGGTTGACCTCTACCTTAGAAAGCCTCTGTTACGAGTTAGGTGATCCGCCCAGTTGGGGGATCTTTTGGCCTTAAGGGAACCCCTCGTTGTTGAGGGCACCCCCTCGTATCTTAGAGGATCCCCTTGTATCTAAGGAGATCCCCTCGTGTCTTAGGGGACTACGCCGTATCTTGAGGGATCCCCTCGTATCTTGGGGGATTTTATCGTATCTTACGGTGTCCCCCCGTATCTAAGGGGATCCCACCGTATATTAGGGGATCCTATCGTATCTTAGGGGACTCCCTTGTATCTTAGGGGATCGCCCCAAATCATAAGGAACGCCCTCGTATCCTGGGGGATCCCCTACAGGCTTAGAGGACCCCCACAATGTGTGGTTCGTATGCAAAAATCCCTAACTCCATCTGGGTGATACTATAATATCACAATTTGATATTGACAAACCACACAAAAAATAGGCTGTATAATCAAGCCGTCGAACCGTGTTGTTGAAGTGGCATTAACTCGAAGCGCGAGGCGATGTCCGCAGTTTCTGGGGACATGGAAAACGATCTCCTGAGGTAAAAGGGACATCTTGGTGATATTATATTATCACAATTCGATAATGGAAATCCACACAAATGGCTGCAAAATCAAATAGTCAAACCATCTTGTTGAAGTGGTATTAACTCAAGGCGTGAGGCGATGACCCCAGAACCTGGGAATTCTCTAACGCAAAGGGATCACCAAGGTCAAAAGGGATCCCCTAACTCCATCTGGGTGATATTATCATATCACAATTTGATATTGGAAATTCACCCAAATAGTAGGCTTCAAAGTCCAGGCTTAGGGGACCCTCGCAATGTGTGTGTGTTATGTATGCGAAAATCCCTAACTCCATCTGGGTGATATTGTAATATCCCAATTCGATTTTGGAAAACGACGCAATCCATAGGCTGTAAAATCAACATACGAGGGGATCCCCTAGGATAGAAGGGGATCCCCTCAGAAACGAGGGAATCCCCTAACTGGGTGGATCCCCTAATTCGCAACAGGTAGTCATCTACGGAAACAATGTAAAGGAGGCGCAACGAAATATGAGTGGAACGACAGGTCGATGCAGGAGGACTCATCCAATCCAGCATTTCACTGAAGTATGCACGTTAGAGAGACACAAGACAACAATAAAATGCGATTGGCTGAAAAACGGCACAAATAGTGAAGCCATCGATAATATCGAAATGTCTCGGATTTTTCAGTCCGGCGATATCTCTTTTCGCATACAAACCTCTGGCAGTAGCATTGGCTCCAATGTTTCTTGAAATCATCCCGAACATGAGGCAGTAGCACTCGAGTTGTTATGCTCAAATACCCAAACTAATTACAGGTAGCAAGCCTGCGTAGAGTATGTGCTACGCTATTTCACTCAGCGCGTGTGGGAATACCAGGCGGGACCTTCTGTTTGGCGTAGGAGATCTCATTCATTCTACTCCATGCTTTAAGTGATCAAGTTGAGAGATACATAATACAACAGAAATAACGGCCGCAGTGTCAAGGTTGCTAATTGTAGCCTGTGCGTCCGGAGTTCGGCCCATTGTAGATATTACATTGTATATGGGTTACTTGCATCATATATCTCTCAACCGCAAAGAAGTCCACACCAATGGAAGCATGGATTATTTATGTGAGATGTGCGGGAGGAGTGTCATTCGCTCAGAGGTGAATGACACTTATCATGACGTAAGAGGGCGGGTTGTCGTTTACTCGATCGTCGCAGTGAAGGAGGGTCCGCTTGGGAAATGGCTGCATGTCATCGACTACGTGGGACTATTGTTCTTCGTACATGGGGCTCAATTTAAGTCAAACAAATAATTATCGCGCCTGCAAATTTGCTTCCCAGCGGTCCCATTCGTTTTTTTACTGCCGTAAATACATAATGAGCTCGGTGCCTGACGACGGCGATCTGCCACCTACTGTACATTGCCACTATTGACGGCTGCGTGGTTTTGAAGTGGAAATTAGTTGCTAAGAATACAGGCCTTCCCGCGTGTATTCCGGAATGTGCATTGATCTTCGCGGGCTTCTCTAAGTGCCTCGTTTTCTTCGAACCACTCGCTATAATTGTGGTAATAATGACAAAAAAAAAAAATTCGGTTCAGTCGGACTTACCACCACGTCGTGGGGTTAAAACAACTTTTGGCTTTCCATGATGAAGCACAATGTCACTTCTCTTGATTATTGTTCTCTCGCCACGAGTCTGAGGCCTACTTAATCTAAAAATCATAGGAGAGCAAATACGAACAATATGCCTCGGAGTGAAACGTATTCCTGCCAGAAATACCTTATACATGTTAAATTTGCCCCAGCGCTCGAAAGTACAGCGTTCTCCTGTCAAAGCCTTCCTCCAGCTTGGGCAAGCTCCAGAGTTGTAAGCTGAAAACAAAAGGTATATACTGTCCACTACGTGTCACGGATGTATTCATATATGCACGTATTTTGAGTTTTTTTACTTTTTCATCATGTGTGATGCCATTTTGTGGCATGCATCCACTCAAATTTCTGGTCGCCTTCCACGAACCTGCGGACTAGGGCATATATTTCGTGTATTGGTTTCCCTCCAGTTTTTTAGAACGGAGTCAAGGTTGTGCACTTCATCAACAAGTACGGACATGTATCGGGGCCCCAGCATGATTAAATGACACCGCAGGCCGATATTTTACGTTAGCGTGCGTGTATTTCTCACTTACATTTCGACGCGAAATTACATTATGTACCGCTGCACTGCTGTGGCCGTTGTAAGGCGTTGGACGCGACGAATGTTTGCCAACAGCAGCCGTTGTAGTACCTTCTCCGGTTCGCGTGACAACACGCAAGGTATGACACCCCCCCAGACGATGTTTTCATCATAACTATTGACAACGAGGAGCGTGCAAACACCGATCAACTCGTCTATACTCGGTTTATGTTGTATCGCGTCTACGCTTTTTTGTCAAAAGGCAAGCACGATAACAATGAAATGACCTCCACAAGGTACGTTCCAAACCGCTATTTCTGTTGTGTGTTGCCCTAGCCTGGGGGGAAATAGGCGCGATAATCCTGGAGTGACTTACCCTGAAAGTTCGTCTGTACACAGGACCAGGTCGAGATCGTATTTTATCGCTGCGTAATCATTCTCGAGGCAATACACAGTCGGTGCGTGTTACAGGTACCGAGGGTAAACTACCGTAACAACAGTGTGCCGTACTATGCCACAGATGACACGTACTCCTGGGAGGAATTATCCAATTTTTTTTTTTTTCACACCGGGGATAGTGCAAGTGCCGAGCGATGCTCCGATGATGAGTGCTGGGCGCTTGCAGATAGCAGGTAACGTGCTTGCCATAATAATCTACTCGTGGC
>JBBMHQ010069953.1:0-13149 GCA_037834295.1 Postelsia palmaeformis
CCGACCCGACCCGACCCGACCCGACCCGACCCGACCCGACCCGACCCGACCCGACCCGACCCGACCCGCGAGATTTCAAGAAACATTTGACCCTACCCGCGGGTTGATGTCAAAGCCCGAGCAGAGCCCTGGAAAAGTGCCTGACCCAAACCTCTTCTCCTCTATTTCTGCTATACATTTTCGGTAGTGCCCCCCCCCGCCCCCAATTAATTTGACGCTGTTATCCATATGCTAGAAAGTCTGCTTCACAGCCGGTTCTTAATAGGCAGGGTGGAACTCACCCTACATACGAATGTGCTGTATAACTTATCATTCCCTACTCTTATAGCCTCTTTTATTTCACCATCCCATCATTTTATTGTTCTGCTGTATACCATCAATGTAGTCCCTCTCACTTTTCTTGCTGCGGTCTTGACCAATTTATCCCATCCTCCTATTACCCTAGCTCCTTCATTCTCCCTCTCTACGTCGTACTTTGTTCTACTGTACCTATTTTTCCCAACAGCTCGGAAAATTGCACTGCGTTTTTGGCTATCTCTTCTTGGAATTCTTCTCGGTTTCTTTCAGTTCTAGTTTGTCTATTCTCCATCTGTTTGACCACTCTCGTCTGGTGGCTGTCTGTCCCTGTTAGACAGTGACCCGTAGTTTCTACGTCCGCTGTGCGGGTATGTGCTTCCGTTGCCTCACGAATTCCCTTTTCTACCACCAAAAAGTCAAGGATATACTTTTCTCCCTTTTTGTATACAGTCTAGTCCATTCTGTTTCTGCCTTTTTGACTTTTTTGTTCGACGTCTTTATTTCGTTGTGCTCAAGGAATTTCAACATCTATCTATTGCCCATTCTTATTATTAGATAAACTTACCGATTTCGTCCAATGCTCTCATTCAGGTTGCTTGCCTTCCCAATTATTTAGTTACAATCTCCACTATCACCACTTGCCCTTGCCTTTTATTCCTCCATACAGCTACTGCCGCTGCTTCTTCGAACTTCATCTGGACTGAGTCATCTGTACACATTCGACCTTGCTCTGTGACGCTGGGGGCATCTGTATACGTTATTTGCTAAGAAGTAATATTTCGCTCCCCGCTCCCCTGGGATCTATATCCATATGTTTTCGTCGAATTAAGTGTCTTGAATCACCTGAACTATGTCACACAGGTATTCTTTGACTGGGAACCTTACCTTCCCCCTGTATTCTTGCTATCCTGCCGCTTTCTCTTTTTCCTACCCATGCGTACTCTCAAAATCCTACCCCCCCCCCCCCCCTCTTTCCATCTTTCTCCCACGACTCTTAAATTATCACTATTCCTAGGTCGCGCTTACGTGGTTGTTCGGCAATTTGTATTATTTTGCGCTCTTCCGTTGCGAATCCACACACGTTCCACGATCCTATTATCAGCCTCATATTTTTTGTTTCACTGTCCGCTCTAGTCTTGTCTACTGGTCTATTGGTCCTTCTCCGTTGTCGCTACGAGTATTTATGGTCTCCATTCGTTGAGATTTCTTTCCGTTCAAGCTTCTACTTTTGTCTGCCTGATCTGCGCCCTCGTATTTCTCCCCCATTCTTTTTGAGCCTCTTACTGTTGCCTGTTCCCCCTTGCCTTCGTTTACCCTAGGACTACGTCTTAGTTTCACATGTTTCTTCGCTCACACAGACTCGCCATCCTAGTCTTCAAACCCATACCGACACTTTTTCTGTCGCCATCCTCTGCCACTCCTTGCCCGCTTTCGGTGTTGGCGTGACTCGAAAGTGTTCACCCTCCCTTTCTACGTTTCCTATCGCAAAACACAGTAGTCCTACTTGGTCGCACTTCTTTTTGAACTCAGTCCTCGTCATGTCGCCAGGAACTCCAAATATCAGCACTACTAGCAGTTTACCCTGTAAATCTTTATCTCTCCACCCACCCTGCTTCGCCGGCTCTCTTCAAATCTCTTTCGAGAATACCTTCAGCTTATTTGTGCTCACATTTGTAGTGCGAGGTGATCAAGTTACTGAGACTTCCCAAATTCTAGTGCTCGTTGAGAGTCTAGTGCCAATTATTTTTTTCAGCCGGCGCACCACACTAAATAGTGTCTCCAACACGGGACCGTTGTCTGGAGCCAAGTTCGACACCCTCACCACAAGAACCCTATGTTTGCGTCAAGCGGCCTGTATGGTAACCATTCTGGCTTCCCACGATCGCATCTCCGATTAGTTCGCCCCGCTACTGTACTGGTTGCCTCCTAACTTCCAGGAAGGTCATTTTTTCCGCGCAAGGTTCAAGGACGGCTTGCAATACACAACGTCTTACCCACACATCGGGATGCCCCTTACATCGATCGTTTTCTCGATCGCACACTTCACCATGGGCAGCTACCCCACTAATGTTCCCGTGTAGGCCTTCGCTGTTCTTTAATATATCAGTATATTTACGTACCGCTTTGTGCTCCTTCTCTCTAGTCATGTGGTCGGTCAACTGCAAGGTGTTTTAGTCTCATGAGTAAAGTGCGTCTCCACTCCATGCCCTTCATTAAGCGCATGGTACGCGCGCCTAGCATCGGAGACGTTAGGAGTGACGTCGAATCAGATTCCACCGCCCAATCGAAATCGATCAATTTTTGCCGAGTCTTACCACGAGACACAACCTTCATGTCAATTGAACATGTCGGGATGACCTTGCTGTGCATATGTGTGCGCATGTAAGGTGGTGCGCCGTCATGCTTGGGTTTGATCCAGATTTTGTGTCTTATTACCCACCCGTACCACGATATGTTATAAACTATTACGTCATTTTTTCTCGTTTTTTTTTTCGTGACTATGTCTGGTTTGTATTTTGATACAGGGAGGGGGGGGAGGACGCACTGATTTGCTGCTTGCCTTAATCATTCGACCATTGACCACGCATCCCTTCCGAGACGGAGCACCGTTCCTACTCCTAATAGAGACACCTCCAACAGCTGGGCGTTCATTGCGTTTTTTCCATACATTACACAGAAACGTTTTGCAAATAGTATTCCCTTCCTGCTTGGCCGCCTGTGGCCACCACCTATCTCCTAGCATAGTGATCGTTTTCTCGCTGGTATCTAGTGTACCAAATTCCTCCATGTCACATTCGTCAACTTCCCTCATCCCCTCTTCTAACACATCTCGTACCTCCTTGTATATTTCACATTCTCCTACTATGTGAGTTCTACTATCTATTGCTTTGCCACACGGGCACATCTGTGCATCTATTCCCCCCTCCTCCCGGCTACTGGTACACCTCTGTCTTCTTTCTGGCAGATCCAGGTCACCTACACGAAAGCGCAGTGTCAGCGGTTTCGCGAAGTCCATTGGACCGTGAAAATACATTTTTACTCCTATCCCTTCCCTCACTCCCCCGTGTACCTCTTGAGTGTTTTCCCGGTTCCACCCCGTTTCGTAGCGCTAGCCTTTCCCTTTTTTCTATCCTTTCTTTTAGTTTCGCCTTGTGCTTCCCAAACTTCCCGGCGGACGTTTTGATACGGGGGGGGGGGCTGGTTAGCTGAGTCGTTTCATGTCTAAATCTGTTTTTTGTTTTGATATGAGAAAAAACTGGCTCGGTGAGTAATTTCATGTCCGTTTTATATCCTTGCTTCGGCATGGGGGGAAAAATGGTTATTAATAGTTGAGTAAGTTCATATCGAATAAATCCGGTTTGTGTCATCATAGGGGGGGGGGGGGGGAAGTGGTGATATTAGTTCAACAGTCTCACATCGAAATATGGTTTTTGTATTTCAGTTTGAGAAAGAAAAATAGTTCGTCTGATTCATGTCTATATCTGTTTAGTGCTTCGTTGTGAGGGAAAAAGAGTATGTTAGTTGCGTGCTTTCATGTCCAAATCTGGTTTGTGTTTTTGTATGGAAAACGTAACTGTGGTTTCGCGTCTATTGTGCTTTGTGTGCTGTTCTGGGGAGTCTGGGTATTGAGTTGCTGTTCGCATGACGTCTATGTCTTCTCTATGTGCTCTATCTGCTCTATGTGGCAGTCTGTAGATGTTGCACGCCTGTTAATATTAATAGTACCTGGTGCCTTGCTACTCGTATGGTGGCTTCCTAAACAGCTTAGATTGACGGCACAGAGGAAGGGAGGAGATGAAAAACCGCATGTTGACTTTCTGAGGCTTTCTCTTGGTTCAATAGCCAGCTGTTGGTTGTTGTTGTCAAAATAAGAAGCTTGTTCCTCGGGGATTCCTCTTCATTTTTGGTGCCTGGCTCTACAGTAACGCTGCCCACTGTCAGATGCCCGATGGAGGTTAAGCAGGCAGTAATAGATACAGGACGGAAAAAAGAAGTTTCGTGCGTAAGCTGCCTGACTGTTCTAGATTTCCCTTGGATATTTAGTTTCCTTTCCTTTTTCAGGGATGTGTGCGGCCGATCAACTTGGAAGGAAGCCCATGCTGCCTGCGCATGGTCGGATGGCAAACGCAATAACACTAATGATCGCAATATGTGTGACATACGTAGCAAACTGTTCTTCGCGGTGCTCTCTCAGCTGCCGGGTCCGCGTGTCTATCGCGTGCGTTTCTTCATTTTCGCGTTCCGCACTGAGAAGGTTGCACACCTGCAGCGTGCCAGCTGGGTGTCTCGAGCACGTGGCGCTGGCCAGAGCTTACGAGGTCACAGCGCCATCGCCGGTTCGGCCTAAGGGCCACATCCGAGAGGTAACCTTATCTCCTCCGCTGGTTTATTTTATGCCGGTGCGAAGCATTGTTGTTCTTCTTTGATCGTCTGAAGTATGCACCAGGGTGTTGGATTCGATGGGGACTCCTGATGCGTGCTACCAGGGTGTTGTGGCTCACAGCGGTGGCTCTTGCTTCCTCCGAGGCTCCTCCATCGAGAATTAGAGTGAGAAGCCAGCAATCCACCTCTTCAACAAACGCTTCACCCTGCAGTAAGTCCAGGAAACACACGCACGGAATTTGTTTTCGGCACCTGTCGAAAAACCTGTGGACATAACAAGGTTGATATCGTTATATGCCGTGAGCCTTATCAGGCGACACCATAGGTTATTTACTGGGTTCCGTGTTCTGTGTATAGCCTCCACATTTTTCCCAGCAGACCCCAAAAATGTACCATGGTTGGTCGGGTGGCTCTTCAGATGAGGAGCTCCGTCATCGACAAAAGGGTTGGGGGCAAAGGTGCAAACCCTATTTGCAGCCCATAACTGCAACCCTCAACTGCAGCGCCTATTTACAACCCTCAACTGCAGCCCCTAATCGTAACCCTTAATCGCAACCCCTGAGTGCAACCCGTAAATGCAACTCCTATTTGCAGTCCCTAAAAGTGCAATCCCTAAAGTGTAGCTCCTAAAGCGAAACCCCTGAATGCAATCCATAATTGCAACCCCTAGTTGTGACACCGACCGTAGCACGGCTTTCTTGTCGCAGCCGGCGGTCCTACCGCTTTAATCCTAAGCGGGTACCATGGTTGGCGGCACAGGGGACGATGGGGGTGCACTTCTTTTATTTTTCGGCGGAGGGGGGGGTTGTAAGTCACCTAGAAACTGCCTCTCAGAAAAAAGAAAGAACGAACCGATAGCCTATTACGTACCAGGTACGAAGGTATGCAACGAACGGCATGGCCTTCCAGCGATATGGCGTGCCTTATTACAGTAGACAGCTTCTTAGTGCTGTCAGAGCCCTTAATCTTTTTTAAACTGCAGTCTCTTTAGATCGATATTGGGGACAATCCACTTGGTTGTCAAGTGGTTTGTTTTCAAGTCGGAACTGCGGTACTACACGCCCCCTGAGAGTCAGAAACCGGCTGAAAAAAATATCGCCAAAATATAAGAAGCCACAACATCAACCTCGTAACAATTGACGTCATGTCAAAAGCGGCAGTCATCGCAACCATGCCTAACAACATCACAAAATTGCAGAAAATCGCAGCAATAACCTCAGAAGCAAATCCTCGACACCACAAAGAAATACACCCTGCTACTTATACAGAATAGTGCTACTGTGGCCTCGGCGCATCTTCCTGGAAGCAGGTGCTGGCCCTCCTCTCGAGATGCAGAACGCTCTCAGCTGAACGTCTACGGCTTCGGACGGAGATGGCGGCGAGGTGGGCGGCGTATGCGGAGGCCCAAGCGGCCTCAAGCGCGCAGTTGGACCGGGCGCGAAAGGAGGAGGCCGCGCGGCGGGGACAGGCGAGGAGGTCAGCGGTTTTTGGGCTTCTTTTGTGCACGTTTTGCCAAATCGTTATCGTTATTCGTGGGGAAAAAGAAGCGGGTTTTTGCCTCTCCTTCCCCATCACATTCATGGTACCCGAAGAGGGTATCGGTACATTTATTCATGATTACCCTTGTGCTAGGGAAGTGATCGATATGTTCACACGTCGCACAGGTCCCGACGTAGATCACCTGGATCCCAACCTGGCGTTACATTACCTTGAGCAGGATCTACATCTGGCACAGATCCGACACAAAAAGCCCCCCCCCGACAACGTGAGCTTGACCACACACTCCAGAAATACCGTATGGGTGCGGTTTATCACAGAAGGGATGGGTGCAGTCGATTTTTAGCGGTCGAGTTTTTTCCAGAAACGGCAAGGTTGCCAATACCGAACAGCAAGAAGGGAGACGTTTTCGTAAAAGACCTGGCCGTGAGGCCTCTTTCCGAAAATATGACGTCCCTGGTACGACGTTAGTACCCTTACCGTCGTTGGCAAAACTACCAGTGTCAATAGCGCTGAATACGATCGCACCACCAGTGCAGTGCGATAACCCGCATCCTATTACTGCAGTACAGATTCCTTGAAGCAATCTACACCATTTGGTGGGGATCGGCGATCTGTCCAACGTACAGATAGTTTGCCTCGGATATTGGGCGTGAATAGTTGTCGCTGTGGCGCGTGTCGCCTCCTGAAGAAAGTAACGCCTCATCGACGCCTTGGCACCGCCGTGTCTCACTATCAAAGGAACACGCCTCGCCAACGCCCCGGTCCCGATACGCCTCATTACATCGAGGCGTTGCTTTGCGTGGCCTGTTTGGCTACCGCGGGCTGGATTTCGGGGAAATGGGCTAATGTGATAGCACCAGCATAAATCTTCGCCATCATCATCATCATCGTCATCATCACCATCCTCCTCATCATCATCACCATCATTATCGTCATCATCATCATCATCATCATCATCATCATCACCGTCATCATCATCATTATCGTCATCATTATCATCATGGCGGAGGGGGGACGCCACCTTCCACCCTGATATTTTTGGAACAATCCCCTTGACACCCCGGTAGTTTTGGAGGCTCTGTTTGGACCAAACGAATGTTGAAAGTCTGAACTTCCCAAGAGCAAACGAGTGTCGTACTGTCGTTTGAGATAGTATGAGCATTTTCACCACCTCGAGCAAGTGAACCCGGTATGAGCGTCTCAGCGATAACGGAATGCTTTTGCGGTGGCCGCTGATCCCAACCCACTCGGTGAAGTTTGAACTCATTCGCAGGCAAAGGCCGTTGCTGTAGGAGGTGAAATTGCATGGTGCTGTTCAAAGTTTTCGGGTATTATGGGGAGTTGAAGAGATACTCACGAAAATGAATAAAACCTAAAAGACGGAGCCAGGCGCCAAAACGCCGACCAGCACATTTCATGCCGCTGAATGTGAGAAGCGGCACTGTATTGCAGATCACACTCGTATGAAGCGGCAATCCAGAGACGCCGGTGAGATGTGCAGCAGCTAGGATTTTCCCCACGGCAGACATATCAGATATAACATGCGACGGATATTGGTGTTGGTGTCAGCGACGCCGACGATCTTCTAACTCACGCGCAGTCCAGAGACAACGGCCAGTTGTAAAGGATTTTGTTTTGCACCCATCAATCATATCAGATCATATCAGATCATTGTGCAGGTCGACCAGATCAGTAAATAGGTATCGGAATGATCTTCGCCCGAGAGTTTCGACGGGGGCTGATGCGCAGGCTCTGAGCGATCTGTACATGTTTCCGAGTAGCGATCTACAGGGTGTGGTCATATGTCATCACGCGTGTGCCCACAGGTTTGTAAGCACACTGTTGCACTGATCTGGTGCAATCTGTGTCATCCGTACAAGTTGCCACGTGATGACCTGTAATAATGTTTTATATGTTACGTCCCAACCCACTGACCCGTAAGATCTAGGCCAATCAGATCATGATATGTCCGAATTGCGATTTTTTGCACCACTCATGGGAAAGATCAGGCCATGTGCAGATCATCCCCATTTTGATTACCTAGATCTTATAGAGCAGATAGATCAGATAAACCCCTGATGATATGTACGATATGCTCGATCTTCTACATGTTTCATGTTGTCAGGCGGGAGTAGTATGATCTCCATGTCATCTATGTAGAACACGCACATTTCCCACTTCACGATACAAGGTTCCTCGCTTGGGCCACCCGCCCCCTCTGCTTCAAAAACCAATGTCGGCCTACTGTAGGGATAAGCTCGAGGCGGATCGGAAGCTTGCGAGGGAAAAGGAGCGGAAGCATTGGACCTGCCAGAGCGAGAAACGCTTGCGCGAGGCGCGAGAGAGGCAGAGGATGAGCATCAACACCATCGAAGAAGAGCAGAGGAGGCGGGTGCGTAGCATCACCATATTGTTCAATGTATACATACCTCCAGAATTCCCCCTCCATGACAAAAATGGCAAGCGGGATAAGAGGGAAAGAAGGAGCACACCTGGTACACCTGGTACGTGTTTTTGTTCGACTAGTACAGTACGAGTAGTAGGCGTACGCCGGGGTTACTCTTTTCGTAGTTGCTACTGCAGTGAGTGAAGTTGCTGTGGTGTGGAACGCACCCTTTGCCAAATATTTGATCTATCCTGGGCCAACACGCCTCTATTGGTGCATCGCTCTGTTATTTTCGATAATCTACCCAGTTGTCACGGAGCGGCGCAATGAATCGAACTACGGTATGTAGCAGGGGTTGCAATTAGGGGTTTCATTTGAATAAAGTATGGCCCAAACATCCCTCACGGACGGGGCTCCTCGATCGAGGAGGAGCTACCCGACAGATTTCATGTGTATTGCATATTACTATTTGCAAAATTATTGCATATTACTATTTGCAAGCCTATGGAATGTGCACTGGGCTGAGCTCACCTCGAATTTCTCAAAGACGAATATCGGGTGACTTACTATTAGTATAGAGGCCACGCGAGGAGCCCCAGAATGTGTACAGATACGTAGGTGCTGCTTTTATTCCTGTCGTGCATGGCATTCTGCCCGTCCATATAGGGACCGCTTAGTATCACTACTAATGTCTAAACGGATCCTAAATTTCGGCCCAGAGTTGAAGCGTTCGCATTGCACTGCTAGTGTCAGCGCAGGACCCCTTCTCAAGCATGCCAGGCTAAGCTTGTACATTAATGGAAGGCGTTGGGGAGCGGTTCTCGTAGAGACGCCAACGTGGTTCGCACCCTCCTGCCAAATACCATGGAGGGCGTTGTAGTACGCAACAGGGGTGGACTCGATCGTTGTCCAGCGCTCCACTTTGATTATTTCCGAAGCGTAGGGTTACCAAGGCCGAACAAGGTGGCTTCGGGAATGTCTGGACGAGAGCCTCCTTCCGAAAATGTAATATTCTACTTCCGTACCCTCACCGTTGTCGGCGAAACTACCCGTACCAATGTATGAGTAGCGCCGAAAAACGATCCTACTCTACTGCTGCTGTTATTCTCACATTAACTCTTAAACGAAAAGGAGTCCGTGGTCACACAAAGGTGCTGGAGGCCTAGGAAATCCGAAAACCAATCGAAAATCGAAATCCGGCTGTCTTACAATACACGAGACGGAGAAAGCGCACACAAGATTAAAGCAATGTGCAGACTGAACTACAGCAGTGACATGGCCGCGGGACCTGTGCCAATTCAAAGCTCCCGACGGTATTGTATGCTGTATGCCACTGTGACTGGGAGTAGTATCCCCGTTTGACAGTCACATCGGAGTCCAAATGGGGCTTAAGCTTTCTGTCAGGTCAGCGAAGCAATGCCACGGTAGGGGTAGGCACCACTCTCTCTTTTTGGCTCAACACTATCCGACCGGTTGAGCTCTCCAAGTGAGCAACTATTATTTTTACTACAGTAGTAATAGACCGGTTGGGATGTATAGTTCATTTATCTCAGGACGACTGCGCAGGGCGTAGAAAATGTTGACTGGGTTACGCGAACAAACTTCTTCCTTCGGAGACATGTCTGTGCGGGAGAATTTGAGCTCCTCGAGGGTCATGTGAGCAGCTCAGGAACAAAATCGAGCACCCGCCGCTGCCTTAGCTTGCTTTGCAGTATTTATTGCTTACTATCAGTGGCGGGCGAGAGGGCAGAGTAGCGTATAAAGCGCCGAATAGCACACACCCCTTGGGCGAGTTTCGCTTCGAAGGTTTTTATTTCTTCATTTATCGACAACCGGAACAGTACAAACGCCGAGCGATGCATTTTTCATGAAAAGGTCACGGGAAGATACTTCCACGGCTATCTTTTTCGTTATGTGTGTGTGTTTGTGCCCCAGGTGGTTTGGAGAAAATCGTGTCTGGCATTCATCTCAGGAGGTGTGTCATATTATCACCCGTGTGAAACGGTAATAGTGCGTTATTCTATCACCCTAGTGTGGTACGGTACATGTGTTTACGTGTTTCCCACCGCACTATTGTCCTCGCTCTTCCCAAACCCTTTTTTTTATGAACAAAATCGTCAGTGTGATAACTATTTCATGTGGCGAGAGGAGACCAGACAGCTTCAAATCGCCGAGAAGGTCATCTCCAACAGAAAGATAAGGTGCACCCCTTAATATCAAACACGCCTGCAACGATTGAGGGACAGTGATGGATGTACCGACCTAACCCTGAAAGGGCAAACTGCAATCAGTCCCGTTTTAAAAACAAACCAGTCAAATTCTGTGTAGTCCGTTCCCGAAACGGGACTGCGATCCTATCCGTGTCGAGTCTTTTCGGGAGGGTTGATACCAGGTGAAGCGATTTTTTTCACGAGAAATAAACTGCTTGGAATTATTAGTATGGTCCGCAGCAAAAGGCAAGAGTGTATTCAGAGACAGAACCACGTTTATTGGATTGTCACAGGGGTGCTCTCAAAACAGGTACTCCGCTCCTGTGGCACTGTTTTTTTACATTATTTTGCCTGACTGACGGGTATCCTTGAGGGCAGTGATACACTGATACGTAGCACTGACGGTTTTTGCCATGGAGGCATGCCTTATCACTCAGGTCGTGTGTGTGTTACAGTAGTACTCGGGTTGGAACGGACGGTATGCCAAGGAGTTAGTTGTCCTGCAAGAGTTATCGAAAGTCAGTTTTCTGTAATGAAGAATAGAGGTATTACGCTGCAATCGAGTGACCAGCCCCAGAACAAAATGAAGGTGCTAGGCCTACCGCAGCATGCGTCAATCGCTCGTAGGATCATGCGTGCCACACCAGCAGCAGCGTAGACAGCTTGGCGTGGCGGAAGAGAATTATCATACCCAAACAGAATCAGAACTACATCGTGGTCGGCTGCGTTGTGCGTAAGCTTCTCTCCCCCCCTCCATACCGCAGAGAGACCGAAGAGCTGGTAATGATGAGGAGGGAGGACTTGATGGCAAAGGAAGCGTGGGAGCTGCAGGATGCGAACGACGAGTATGCCGCGGCGCTTTGGGAGCACGGGCAGCGAATATCTCGGTTGTCTCAGCCCTCGCCGACGTTACCTGAAGACGTGAGAGAGTGAGGAGGGAAGAAGTCCGTTTTTCATGTTGATAAAGTTCTGCCGGTGGAACGACCCGACGAGCCTGTCTGTGCATTTGCCCAGTGTCGTCAATCCCAGGAGTGTTCAGGGATCGGGTTAAACCTCGCGAGTTGGGTTGGGTCGGGTCAGGCCGGGTAACGGGGACTGGACCTGATCCGTAGGAAATTTAAACCTCCTGACCAGACCCGGTCCGACCCGACCTGACACAAACCGTGGTGATTCAAAACGTTCCTGATCTCGTCCGCGGATCGGGCTATTGGTCCGTGAAGATCTCAGGTTAAATCGCTGCGCTTTATGGTGGTGTGTCTCTTCTAGTTACATTTGCTTTGCGAGGGGTTCCTTCGTTCTGCAAGCACAACACGTTCCCGCGTGATCGTTCCTAACTGCTCTGTCACTCATGACGACATCTTCCTTGGTTTTCCAGGTTCTTCGAACAACAGAAGCGACGATCCTGGGGTCTAAACAGTTCAAATCGCGGGATAAAAGGGGGAGAGCGGGTCCCCCTCCCACAGCTTCGATAATGCCTCCACGTGAGACCAAACCCGGCTCTGAAACTCAGCCCTTGTCACAATATAATCTCTTCTGTTTTTTTGCCTCGAGAAAGTGAGGGCTTATTACCACCCTCGTGACCTCGGACAGATCAGTGACTCCAACTGCATAGTCTAGATCGTCCAGCGAAGATACATTTTGATCTGCGTGATTTGTATGATCTGTATGATCTAGGTCATGTTGCCGGGTGGGGGGCATACAATCTGAAATATCTAGGACATGTTTCCTGCGTCGGATCCGCACCACGCAGATCCTGCACAGCTCAAAACGGCAGGTCAGGATCTAGATTGTGTAGGTGACCTATTTATAGCTGTAGGTTATCTGTCTGACGTGTGAACTATTTCAAGTTGGCCCTTCGAGGATTGTGCCCCATCATTCTTCCCCTCCGGACTTAGTGGCACCCTTGTCTTGCGACCCCAGGCTAGGTTACGGTTTCGAGTCATTGAGAGAACAGCAGCCACGGCCGCGGACTAGATAAAGGCGCGCGCTAGGGCGGGTTTTGCCTTGTAGGGGCAGCGCCTAGTTCTTTCCGAGGCTCATCACTTGATCATAGTGCAGGAGCACTCGACGTAACTCCCCGAAAACCTCATTTTGACAAAAGCTAAAAGTGCACTCCGATTAGCAACCCCAAAGACTACTATTGGTAGTATCAGTACTTCGAAGTATAAGTAGTAGGTATATGGCGAAGAAACTTAGAAACAAAGCTGATGGCATTTCAACGATAGATATTGGGGTAGGGAGCCCGGCTTGTCGGAAAAAAATGATTTCGAAATAATTTCGCCGAGAAGTACTAGTGAGCCGGTCGCCCCGGTAGACTAGTGGTCAGCTTCAAAGACCACTGGTATTGGTACCCAAGTTCAAATCCCACCGTGG
>JBBMHQ010069964.1:0-13147 GCA_037834295.1 Postelsia palmaeformis
TGATGCTGTCCCTAGCTGCCGCTTGTTGTGCTGCTGCTTGCAGTCGTGGGATGGCAGTGGTGGCACCACGGTCAGCCCTGCCGCCGACACCGTTGCTGGGCTGCCGTTGCTACTCGCACGCTGTTTTTTGTTTTCGTTCTTGTATTGTGTGCCGCGTTGCCTAACCTTCCCACTTCCCTTCTTATTTTTGGAGGCGTCGCCTGCAGGATTTGATTTACCTCACTCGCAAACACCCGGAAATCAGGAAGGGAAGGAAATTCACTTTTTTAAGCGAAAGTAAAGTTGTTCATTCACCTCTATCGCAAACACTCTATTTATAAAAACGCTATACGCAGTTTCCTTCCCCCCCTTGTGCGGAGAGAGGTCGGGAGAGAAGGGGTGGAGTGGAGGCAAGCCGGACTCGTGTACGCACGCACGCACGCACGCACACGCATGGAAAAAAGCCGAAACATGTCTTGGCAAATACGTAAAGTAAATTACCAAAATATCGCTTCGTCTCTTCTACGATTGCTTGCGCTCTCCCCGCCTCACCATTCACGTGGTTGGTCGTGGCCGTGGACCCTACGACGCGCGGAACTGGGGCTTGACCCGTGCTACCGTTGCAGGGGTTGCAATTAAGGGTTGCAAATAGGGTTTGCAAAATACTGTAGGGCTTGCATCTAGAGGGTTGCGAGTAGAGACTGCAAATAGGGTTTGAAATTAGGGCTTACAATTAGGGACCCCTATAAGGTGATCCACAACAAGGACAGATTTTGTGTAATTAACCATCTTCGAGCAGCGGGAGCGCCCAGTAGCACGGGTAGGATGATCATGTTACGCTTACGCCTCCTTGCATTGTAAACCCGGAAGCCAACCATTGTAGCATCCCCTAATTACGCAGTGGCCGTTACAATAGTCGTCACTTTCGATCGACAATTTTCCCCCCTCTGAAGCTCATGAGTTAACTTCGACTCCCATTGTGGGGACAAGTAGTACTTTAGGTTTCTAAACACAAGTCAGTGCGGTAGTAAAAAATGTTCACTCCAAATAGAGGCATACACAGAGTGCGTTGGCGGCACACAGTAGTAGGTTTGCTGAGGAAAAGCACAGAAAACAAATTTCCAGCGAGTGGCAGCAGTGCACGCCTACTCACCCTACTCAAAGGATAATCTGGGTCCATGTTTCTGGTTTCTCCTTGTTTTTTTGCCAAAAAACAAGATAATTTTTTCGTACATACCTGGTATCAGGGATGTCAGCTTTTCGTGCTGCCTTGCCAGGCCCTCACCTTCTGCTCTTCCTTAAATTCCGCCCACACGGCCGCGCTAATCATGGGGCGTCTTCTGCGCTTCCTGGGGATGCCCTCATCGGCCAGTGCCCCCGATACCATTACCGCCGGTGGTGCAGCCTCCCCGGCGGTGGCGCCTACGATCGGAAGGGAGCTGCTGCCTTGGTGATGGTGGGACGAGGCCGTCATTGATGTATCCGTCGATGCCTATCGCGGGTAGACGGGGGAAGTAGGAAGGGAACTATGTATAGTGTGTTCGAGCTATGTTGGGCGCAGTTGTGTTGGTACATACACATGCCTCGAAGTATAACTTGAAGTAGGTAGCTTTCTAGAGCTGTACGAAAGCGACCTTCGTGCGAAGAATTTAATAACAAACCTTCAGGTGCGAGATGTACGTTCGACGTTCAACGTGATACAAGCCAGGGGTTGGGCGTTTTACATCCGTCTCCCGCACGTGGTTCTCATAAAACTCGAGCCAGCCAGAGTCAGCTGGAACCACGGTCGAAAGTCAACAGAGCGCACACGCGCTCGCTCGTTTCACGTCAGGTCCACGCTGATATTCGCGTTTGGCTCGCGACAAAACGTCGCTTGACTCACGACAGCTTCACGTACATTTATATATATATATATTAATAATTATATAAGCGTGGCCTCGCCGTCGCTGATCGAATGCCATTTTCTTACACCATAGCAAAGAACACCGGGTGCGCGGCAGCCTGCTCTACAGCAAGCAGAGACAAACGAGTTATCGTCGACCCCGCCCCCACGGCAGATGCAACGCCTCATTGGCGCAAGCATCGCGCAAGAGCCACGCAAGCCATCCTGCACGCGGTCGGGCGGAGGGAGGCTTGCCGCCCAACGCGGGCCGTTTCCTCTCGTCCCCCTCCTCGGGCTGTGGCTCTGTCTTACCCTCTGCCCGCGGCGGCCTCGTAGCGCCCAGAACTCCCCAAATACTTCCACCGCCGGCGGCGCCACGACGCCTTGCCTTGCTGCCGCCGTAAATGTTGAACTGCCGAGTCGGTCGCAGACCCTGCTCGGAGAGGGGGAGGAGCGGATGAAGCAATCGTCAACTCGAACGATATCATACAGCGAGATTTGTGATTGGTGATGCCGACCACAAGAGTAGAGAGGGGGGTGTACTCGATAGGAGCGACGTCCTCGACATCGTGCATGGCCGTAGTCGTATGACCAAAGATCGTCGCACCCCTACAATGCCGGGACGGAGCACGTCGGGTTTTCACCGACCAGGCAGATATTCATTGCACCAAGCGCGAAGCGCCGTGAGGTGACCGGCGAGTCGCATGAAGGGTGGGCTGCATCCTACGGAGAACCGCTCGTGAGGCGAATTCGCATATGGATGGCAGACGAGAGTAAGGGGGAGAGGGGGGTTGTACTCGATAGGAGAAATGTAATCGGTTTCAGGCATGGCCGTAGTCGTTTGACCATAGACTGAGGGGAGGAGGATACCGGCGAACAAACATGCCGCATCAGGTATACAGCAGAGTGGTCTATCTGGACACGTCAAGGTTTATATACTGTTTTAGGTGGTGTACAGAAGCGGTTAGACTAAGGGTCAAACCACGGTACCCAAGTAAATGTATAAAAAAACTTATACCTGGTATGCCGTTAAAAAGTGCACCTTGCTTCGTGAATTAAACAAACCACTGGGCGGCGAAGGGGGAAGAGGGGGGGGGGTTGATTGGTGCGATCGCGCTGTGCATAGTAGCGCCATGGCGCCGCCCCTTTGCTGCTGTGTACCTATACCTACCGCCTGATGTCGAGCACAACAGGAACCAACTGCAGCGCAGTGACATACCAGCTATTCAGTACCTGGTATACGTTCAGTATTCAATGAGTCAAACACAATCCCTTTGCTGTAGTCCTATGGATGTCTCATCACGTCAGGGTCCTAGGGATGTCCCATAGAAGTCCCATCCAAGTCTCATAGAAGTCCCCTGGAAGTCGTGTAAGCCCATGAAGTCCCATAGTGTTCGTAGAGGCAGCGGTAGCCCAGACTGCATGGCAGTCTATGGATGGATGTTTCAAATCATGTATTATCGGCCTCCCACAGGGTGGGGGCAGAGAAAAAGTGAGCCTCGTGCGTCACCACTTACAACCTCAGATGGCAAGAGTCACACAATCCACAATAAGCAATGCTACCAACCGGTACGTAACTGTCATCTAAACAGACCAAACGAACACCCTCCCTGGATCGGAGCAGAACAGTGACGAACCAAAATAACCAGAAAGTAGCTATTGGCCTTCATCAACCACAGTAAGGGCAAGAGGAAATCCATTCCGACGACGAGCGAAAACCTCTCCCTCAATCCCACACAAACTATTGCAATCACGGAAAAAATGACAGTAGTCGCGCCAAAAAAATAAAACCTAAGCTGAAAAATATCATCGCCAGAGATCGCGAGGTTCCCCGGACAAAAAAACCCATTTGTCCTGACTACCACCAAGTTACCCGAAATAAAAGTCGCTTGTGATACTCGTACATGATAAACCGAAAATAATCCCTTTTCGGCCTCGGTTATACTAGCTCCTAACAACCGAATGAAGGAAAATCACAATGTTGTAACTTCCAACACGAACAGCGTAAACCCTCCCCGCTAATAAAGCTATAAAGCTATTCGATCATCCGGAGAGCATCAGACAACCCATTTTTCTCTTTCGCGAACAAATCCAAGTTCGCACAACAAAACTGGTGGTAAAACAACTAATCACGAATTGATACGCAAACCCCCCTTATTCTGCAACTAGTAAACAGTCACAAACCAAAGGCTCCACCATGGATCAATAAAATCAGAAGCCACCACCGATACCGCTTATCAGCAGTACACCTCTCAAGGTGCACCCGCGTACCCTTACTTCGCCGATCCGTTAAAAATATAAATAACAGTTCCACCAGCCCCCTTCTGGTCCTGTGAATACTAGAAAAACTCTCCCAGATATGCGTTTTTGCGATTCACGAAGACTGTTTGATTGGAACATGAAAATACATTTCTAAACTACCAGGCGCAAAACAAACGGCTACGTGCACAATCCAGGGCGAACCTATAGACGATATTCTACCTTCGTACCATTCACGGTTTCCCCGGGGTAAAAAATATATTCTGTACCATTCAGAGATCCGCAACCAGTGATGAATGATACACATCCTGTATCTATCTTCGACCACTCACCCGGAATGAACAATAAGTACCATTTTTATTTCATTTTTCAATCATCACTTTTACTTCCCAACCTACCTCGTAGAAGGTTTTACCCTCAACGAGCTGGACAAGCCGTGGTGGTCACAGGTATCTACCCTTCTCCCCCCCAGTACGTGCCTTTATTTTTTGTCGCGCATAGAGTTCAGTATTCCCACTGCTCGTCGATTTTCATCGAATGCAGCTAACTCACGCTCTCGCGCTTTCCGCTAATCATTTTTATTATGCAAGAAAAGCCCCTGAGAGTACGAGCATGCACTCGGTGAGACTTGAACCGACGAGCTGATCTTGATAGGCACGCGGACCACCTACCAAGCCACCGGGGACGCCGGCTTCATATAATCTAATAATCCCTAACATGCCGCAAACGGTATATATAACATACGACTAACCCGGGACGAATCCTAACCCAGTCGAAAATGACATATATCCATTCGTACGATCACAACATATTTCGACCGACAGGTGTATCCAATCGCAAGAGAAAGCTACTCCTACGAATATCCACCAGAAATACTAGATGTGACCTCCCGCCCGCGAAGTAGCCGTATCGCCAAAAAACTCCAGCTGACAAGATACCTGTCTGTCCACTTCACGACTTCCTCGCTGCTGCTGCTGTCCTGAAGCATTTGTTGCTGTGCAGACGTCATTCCCTTCGTTTGTAGCACTGCTGCCGACAGCACCCGATTCCCATGCGCCCGCCTCCGCCACTAAACTTCTCGCAGCAGAGGGCACGCGACTATTACGTCACGCGGCTTCCCCATCCCCCGTAGTGGGGTGCGCACAGTATGGCGGCTGTGCGGCTTCTCGCGAATGGAGCAGGGTGGCCCTCGCGTTGCGATACCCATATCTGCTGCTTCCTGCATACGGGAAATGAATCACGCACGACTTTTAGCCCCCTGCATACGGGAAATATATCCCGCACGACGTATATCCCAGCATACGAGAACTAAATCCCTCACGACTTGGCCTCCTGCCTACGGGAAATAAATCCCGCACAACTCAATCTCATGAACACGGGAAATGAACCCCGCATGACTTGGCCACCTGCATGGGGGAAATAAATCCCGAACGACTTCACCTCCTGCACACGGGAAATAAATCCTGTACGACCTAAAATTCTCCCATCTTATACGAACGGTGGGGGTGCCCATGGCTGTACTCCTGCTGTAGGGCTTTCAGCTGCTGCTGCAATACGCCCTCCTCCTATCCGCTTCACAAGGCAGAGGTGCATATGGTTCAACTCCAACCATACGTAACACATAAGCTGCTGCTTCTGCTACTGCTCCCTGCCTACGGTTCTTCTTCCTTGCACCGTGGGGCTTTGCTGCTACTACTGCTTGCTAATTTACAGCAGTAGCTGCGACGTCGTCTCTACGGCATCGTCTTCGGGATCCTTCACCCGGCTCCCGCATCCACCGTCGGAGAGTTCCGACAATGGTGGTATAGTACCCCTCCCTGCTGTACCGGAGATGAATAGCTGTTGCTTCCAATCGGATTCTTTTCGCGATCTGTATTCAAGGCTGCTTCTCCATAAGCGGCGCAATTACTCCCCAGCGTCTCGCACTTTGTTCATCCAGTTGCTCGAAAACAAAATCTGATCCGATACTTGATGAGCCCGAAGGTCTCCAGTGCCATCCCCCATAAGGCTGTGGACCAGCCACGTTCTAGAATGTTCGTAGCCTCAGGCAGCGGTGGCCCAGACTGAATGGCAGTCTATGGATGGATGTTTCAGGTCATGTGTTATATTATTGGCCTCCCACAGGGTAGGGGCAGAGAATAAGGGAGCCTCGTGGGTCAACACTCACAACCTCAGATGTCAAGAGTCACATAATCCACAATAGGTGTTAGTACAGCAGTATCGCATCTATATTCGTTCGTACTCGAGTGCTCTCTGCGCGGGGCATGCTGTTCTTGTGTCCTCGTATGGTTGAGCCCCTCGGGTGGTGTTCGTACAGTATGGGTATGGTATGGTACGTTGTACGGTACGGTGTGGTATGGAGTGCGGTGTAGCACAGTATGTGATATCATATGTTGGTATGGTACGATGCTACGGTTTGCTTGGTGGGTATACTATATGCAAATATCACGGTATGTTATAGGGTTCGTTGGTACGGTGTGGTAGATATATAATACCTGATACCTGGCCGTATGACTTTTGTTTTTTCTTCATCATCACTTTTACTTTCCAGCTTAACTAGTAGGAGGTTTTACCCTCAGCGGTCTTCTTCTGGACAAGCCGTGGTCACAGGTGTCGTCCCTTCTCCCTCCCGGTACGTGCCTTTATTTTTTTTGTCGCGCAGATGGTTCAACATTCCTACTGCTCGTCGATTTTCATCGAATGTAGCTAACTCACGCTTTCGCACTTTCCGCTAGTTAATGTTTATGCAAGAAAAAGTCCCTATGAGCATACATTCAATGAGACTCGAACCCACGATATTGATCCTAGTAGGCACGCGGACCACCTACTACTCGTAAGCCACCGGGGACACCGGCTACTAAATATTGCCTGGTGGTCTGGTATGTTTCAGTACCAAGTATACAAGATCTACCAGGTATATAAGATCTGGAAGAGTCGAATACGTCGTACGAATATAGTCTGTAACGGACTAATATATCGATCATTGGAACGAACCAACATAGATTCGAAAATAAAAGGGATGCGGGCAGACAGAGAGACAAATCTGCAATTCCCAAAAAAGAGACTCAGTTTCACAAACCGAGAGAAGACTCGGTTTTACAAACCGAGAGACGACTCAGTTTAACAAACTGAGATAGTGATATGTACGTACATGCTCTCGTATGTAAAAAAAAGAGTCGGCGTATATACGAGCAGAAGCGTCCACATTGAAATTAGGTCTACTGGTACGCACGGCTGTGTGCTCGTACCGTATTGGAGGCGAATAAGAGCCTATGAAACGTCATTGGAGGCAGTAGTCTAGAGTTTACACAGTCTACAGTCTACCGCTGGAGTATACGAATATATGTACCCTGATGCCCTCCTATATACCTGGTATACCTCTTTCATTCGGTGAGAGGTCTACGACCAGGTGGAGGCATAAATTGCAACGTGGTCGCTGTGCCGGCACCGTGAGCTCTCTTGTAACAGTGTACCTGGTGTAAGATACTGTAGTGTACTCCACTCGTTGGACTTCACTCGTTGAGCATACGCGCAAGCTAGTGGTATACCTGGTAATGGTTGTAATGAGGCGCGCGAGCGAAGCGAGCCTTTTTTCACTTGGTTTCCCATGGGAAAAAAAAAGTCTTCATATCGGATCGGATACAAGGGTATGGTGCCTTGCTTTAGGTTTTTCCGTATGAATGTGCGGGTGTGGGTGTGTGTGTTTCAACATTTTTTTGTCCACGTTTGACCACCGCGCTCGACGCACACGCCACCGAATCCAGTCCCGTCGGACTCTGTGCACGCACACACACAAAAGACACATTTTAGTGCTGCTGGGGTGGGAAGTCGTTCACAATTGGTCGAGCTAGGTGCGGCAACGTCTGAAGGTACATGCCTGCGCTGGGCCATGTTTAAAATACGAAATCGTAACGGATTTTTTGTATCTACCAACAGCAGATAGACTGCGCCTGCCCACAGCAGAGGCAGACTGTGCGTGTCCACCCACAGCAGGCAGACTATGCCCATCCACAGCAAGCACACTGTGCCTATCCACAGCAGGCAGATTCAGCATGTCCGCAGCAGTCCACAGCAGGAAGACTGGGCCTGTCTGTCCACAGCGGGCACAGGCGGCTTTTGTTTTTTTGATCTCTTCTTCTAGAGAATAACTAACGAAACCCAACTACGTGTACTCATCATAGGCAGACTGTACAGCAACGTTCGGGCCATGTCCCTAACGCATGCTGCAGGTGATATAGTCAGCCCCCCCCTTCTACTAACGAGGGGACGGAGGAGCAGGAGAAGATCTGCTGTAGATGTTGTACAACAGTAGTAGTGGCCCCTCTGCTACGAGAACCTCTGTTGGCCACATACACATACATGTATAATGCCAGATTGTAGATTTTTCGTCTTCAAATTATGATGGGTTTGTATAAAAAAACACACACAACAACATCGAGTGCGGTGTGCAAAGGGCTCGACCGGCACAAGCCGAGTGGACAGCGACGCTGACCCTGGCCTCGTGTGTTCTACTGCTACTGCTGCTGCTGTTTTGCTGCTGGAAAAGCTCTGCTGTAGATAGATGTTCTCCAGCAGTAGTAGTGGTGGCATCCGCTACGAGAAACTCTGTTGGACATGCCATGTCATGTTGTAGATTTTTCGTCTCGAGAATATTACGCCGACTTTCGAGGTGGGAAGCAGGAAACAGATAAAACACAACGAGTACGTACGTGTATGTACACGTACAAAGGGTGCGAGGGTTAGACCGACAAGCCGAGCGTACAGCGACACTGACCCTGGCCTCGTGTGTCCTGCTGCTACTGCTGCTGCTGCTGTTGAGCTGCGGGAGGTGGGAGACGCATGCTGCTGCTGTAGATGTCCTACATCAGTACAAGTAGTGGTGGCACCTGCTACGAGAAAGAAGCTCTTTCTGTTGGACACATGTGAGATACATGCAGATTTTTGTCCTCAAATTCTCAAATTGCTATCGCGTTGAATTTCGACCAGAAAACTCTGTTTTTTATATATATATGTCAAGAGCAGAAGAGGCCAAGAACATTGATTGTATGATATTGAGATTCACCCACGACGGCGTACAGTAGTACGTAGATATTCGTTGCGTGTTCATTCAGCACAATAGAGAAGAATCAGTATTCGTCCAGCATGATGCATCGCAGATATGACTACTGCAGATATTACTGAGGTCGCGCCTCATCCCCACCAATCACTATTAATAGTATAAGCAGTAGTGGTCCCTCTAAACATCTAGTAACGGTATGCGCCACAGCGTCACCACCAACAATACCAGAACTATAGCGGGAACCAGCACTACACTGCACACTTCCACACTGGTTACTGTTATCGCGTAACTGGTATGTGCCAAGCGGTTTCACTGGCTCTATACCGGGCAACCGGCACTGCTCAACCGGGATCAGCCTATCCTATCCTGTACCACCAGTACCAGTAGTAGTCACATATATATGATACGTACAACAAGGAACCCGCGGGTGCACAGCATACCCTCGACAATAGACAATGGCCCCTGCAATAGCAATAGAATATGGTGCAATGGACGGGTCGTCGATTGGCACATTCCTCGATCAATTGTCGTCGATAATGTCTATCGATAGGTTACGTCCCCAACATATTGTCCAGGCAGGAGTGTGCTGAAGTACTTGGGTTCAAAGATATTGTCACCGACAATGGCTATCGACGGATAGCTTGCAGAATCTACTGCAGTCGACAGTGGCTATCGATGAACACATTCCTTCACCTATTGTGGCCGACAATGGCTATCGATAGATGCATTTCTTCATCTATTGTGCCGGCAATGAATAACGATATGCATGTTTCTGAATATATTGTGACCAGTAATGGATATCGATAGATACATCTCTAATCTATTGTGACCGGCAATTGATATCGATGGACACCGAGGAGAATCTATTGTGGTGGGCAATGTCTTTCGATGGACACCATCACCCGCCTACTTCCGTACCTACAATGTACTCTGTTTTATCAAGCACTGCAATACTTCGTGCCGCGGCAATGTCATGATATCCTAATTTCATCTTGTGATCACCACCAGTGTGGAATGAGTGCATGGTGTATGGTGATGAGCAGCTTAGTGGGTATATGGCATAGCGTGAAGGAGGGCTGCAACGTTGTGTGTCTCAACAAGGCAGTGGACATCATTAGGGTTAAATGCGTTGCTTTTTCGGCTGTGTTGTGGTTGGTACTCGGTGTTATTAATGGTGATCCCTTGGGATAGACGAGGTCGTAATGTGCATATACCCTGGACAAAAGAAGGGAAATATACCGTTGCCGCTACATTAGTCCCGAAAAAGCGTGTATCAATGGATATTGTTGACGACAACAGACTGGCAACGCTGGCTCACGATAGACATTGTGAACCACAATAAACTAGCAGCACTGTCTATCGATGGACACTGTCAACCACCCACAATTGACTGTCAACGCTGTCTATCGATAGATGCTGTTAACGACAATAGACTGGCAACGCTGTATATCGATAGACATTGTCAGGAACAATTTGTTTTGGGCAATAGGCATAATATGCCTTTGCCCTAACAATGGATTCACAAAGTTTTTAATAGATGGTCATTGTCCTGAACCAAATATGTTGGGAAAACAACCGCGATAGACATTGTTTGAACAAAGGTTTGGAAAATAACCGCGATAGACATTGTTCGAACAATAGACCGAAACGTTTGACTATCGATGGCTATTGTCGCCAACAATATACACGCAATTGTATCCATCAATAGCCATCGTCACCCACAACAGACTGCTGGGCGTCATTTTGCAAAAAACTATTGCCCAAACCGAACGTATACCGTGGAATGATCCATGTCGATGACCATTCTTGACAAACGCATCTGTATAAAAAGCCTTCTCCAAATGAGTGTGAGAGCATATGGTCTCCGCAACATGTCACGTCGGTTCACATTAACACAAACACACAGAACATAATTGTAAAGGTGTTCCTTATAGAGGGGGGAAGCAGGATGTAGAGGCTGGCGAGGACACGGTTTTTCTTGGTAAGGTTCTTCTTGTTGCTCATCTCAAGGGGGCTCAGTGATAGAGTGCGAGATCAGAGTGCCACAGAGGGCACAGAGGGGGACAGCCAAGTACCACACTGTCCCCTGAACCATGTATCTTCATGTACAATCTACCGAAGAACCCTTCCGTTACTAGCACGTCACGTGCAGGTCTACTCGTGGTACTTATCTGACCGTCTCCTCATACTAATATAATCTACGGAGATGTGTACGACGTTCTCTCATACCAGTACGTATTGCACCACTTTTTAGCTACTGGAACGTGATACCATCACAAAATATACCTATAGCACAGTAAATACATACCGTTATTTGACCACTTGTTGTGTTCCAAAAGATAAAACTTCATCTCATCGGAAAGATAATTCTCAATTACGAAAATCGGGTATGCGATTGTTTGTAACAGTAATCACCGCCATCCACATCAATGTTTCGGACAAGCTTCCAAAATAGACGATTGACTCGCGTATATCGTGGGATGAGTGCAAAATACCCTCGTGATGGCTACCGATGGATATCTTGTACAATTTATTGTGGCCGGCGATGCCTATTGATAGACATCTCGCACAATCTATTGCGGCCAGAAATGGCAATCGATAGACATCTCCCACAATCTATTGTGGCCGGCAAAGGCCGTCGATAGACATCTCCCACAATCTTTTGTGGCCAGCAGTGGACATTGATAGACATCTCGCACAATCTATTGTGGCACGCAACAACGATGGACGCGGTTCGCCAGCTATTGTGTTCGACAACGCCTATCGATCGACAATATCACCAGCCTATTGACGCCGACAAAAGCTATCGATATGCTCGTATATCTTCCACAATCTATTGTCGCAGACAACATACACCGATAGATCCCCCCCGTCTCCTGTTGAAGCAGTAGTATATTGTTCATTTTTGTTGTGTCCATCCAGAGTGTGGCCCGCACAGAAGTGAGTAGGTGAGTACAACTTGTAATAATAGGAAATGGGGGAAGCATGCAGTATCACTGGCAAACTCAGCGCATCGCATAGTTGATCTAAAACACAAGCATGCTGTGTTCGTACACAGTTGGCTACGCAGATCCATCACGCTCACGCCCACCATTGACTCCGGCGGAAGCCGCTGCTGCTGCTGCTGCCTATCGTACGTCCAGGTCCAGTTGATACTGAAGCGGGCAATTGCAGAACGAAAGCTTGGGATGGGCTGGTAAGCGTGACCGACAGCGCCACGAGAAGAGACAGTGGCGTAAAGCCATGTGATAGCCGCGGTCGTGATGATGGTCGAGTCATGTCGATCGATACTGCACCAGCAGTCGAGCAACGCGGAACAGGGATACTCTACGTAGCGAACTGACTATATTTGCTGGTTCCCTGGAAGTTGTTCTCAGTACATGGGAAGGCGTCGCTCGGGAAGGGATCCAACGAAAATAACGGCATGAAATAAGTTTCCATTAAACGGTATATCAATGTATTTATTATTCACTTGTCGGTATAGGTCCAATTCGCCACAGCAAGCACCAAAATGTTAGGTGCCCGTGCATACAGCTCCGCCTCACTGGTCAAGGTGATACCACGATCTTGACTCACAAAACGCACGAACCAGATTAAGCATAAAATGTTTTCCTTTGTTATATATAGTGGTCCGCCATGGTCCGCACAACGTGTTTTCAGATCGCCCAAAACGCGTGGCGAAGCCGCGCTCGGGTCGAGCCTTAACCTGGACTAGTCTAGTCTGGGTTAGGGTTAGGGCTGGGGTTGGATTGGGTCGACGCCTTCTCGTGATCTGTAAAAAAAAAAAAAACACGTAGTACGTACCTGGTACCAGGTATGTACGAACAACAAGCAAAAAATATTACCTGGGTACGTATCAGGTACCAGTATACCTGGGGCAATATATATTATTATTATTATTGTTATTATTATCTTTGCCATCCGACAATGTGTAGCATGAGCTTCAACGTTGATCACTCATAACATTC
>JBBMHQ010069975.1:0-20990 GCA_037834295.1 Postelsia palmaeformis
CGCCCTCGGCCATAACAACGTCTCTACTCCGAACAGCATTGGGGAGCTTTCCGTGGACCCCTCGGTGGCTTGAAACGAGTGTTCCACACCAAAGTATTGATGGTTTGATTGATCGATATCAATGAAGGAAGGCAAAATGCTAAAATAGCTAACCTCCGACAGATTTTTTAAATCCCGTCCCAAGTGATCTAGATCGCTCAGAGCAAAATACAGCAGTAAATTCCTGATCTGCATGACCTGCGATAGTCATCAAACAGTACGCGTACCTACCCCTGAATTGGATTATTATTAGTACCCAGATCCTATGCAAAGCATCGTGTGTCACTTGCGGCAGCGGCAGGTGAGGGATCCCGAGGCATAATATAGAAGTGGAGTGAAAATCTCTGCCCCGTCCAGGTGGTGCACAAAAATTGAAGTTCTGTCCTCGTATTCTCTGACATATTTGCTCCTCTGCTTGTCTGCCTGCCTCCCTCCCCCCCCCCTTTTTGCCGGGCCATTCGTTTTTTTTTTTATTCGTCGCCTTTGTGTCGCTCCGATCTTTTAGGGGATATCTAAATCTTCGAATAATTATGGCTCCTTCTTTTCATCCGGCACAAGCGTCAAGCCACACCGTTGATTATCCGCGAAGGAAACTCACTCCATCACTGCACTAAAGGTGCGTGGACCCACTCGTATTTCCCGCTTGCACAAAGGCCGTTCAGTTTTTCTCAAGGCGAAATACCAGACATCCCTTCTCTGATATAACTCGGCCATAATGAAGCAAACGATGCATAGTTGTAACCTGAGGGTCTGTGCGGGTGTGTTGACGGTGTGTTGTTGTTAATTTTCAACTTTTGTTGAAACTGCAGAAGTGGGCGTGTTGACGGTGTGTTGTTGTTAATTTTCAACTTTTGTTGAAACTGTAGAAGTTCCCTCTCTGTGTCGAGAGGCGTTTTTATCCTCGAACCAGGATGTTCGGGGGTCTTGAGATACGGCCGAAAACAGCACACCAAACTCGTTGGTAGGGCTGTTCGTTGGCGCGTGTATTTACGTTGTGTACGCGCAGTGAATTTCATGACCAGTTATGGTTTGGTTTCCCGAGCCCTTCTTTCTTGTAGTCGAATTGCGTAAGTTATCTCACTCTTGATGCACGCGTGTTTTGTGTGACGAACAGTTTTATATTCTCACGCAGCACCCGATAATCAATTCTAGCTAGGACTGTGAGTTGGCTGACGATGACTCGCTCCATACTCCCTAGTCCGATCTTTGAGTATTCCGTCGGGAACCCAGCTCCGGTTTCGGTACTCCCCCAAGCCTTTTTTTTGGTTTTTGAAAATAACCGACCAGACATCTATAACCGGATCGTTTTTTTTCGGTCGCTTATGGTGTCCCCATTCCCTACTAACGAATACGTGAGCTTTGTTTCTCGGGATGTTGGAATTGATTACGGCACTTAGTGTAGCTATACCTCATACACTGGGGGCAATGCAAGTATATTGTTTTCCAGTATGATCGGACGGAGATGCAGCCGTGGGTAGGGGGAAGATGAGAACAAATGCGTCATACAAATTATGATGACATCCGGAAACTACAGTCTTCAAAGTTCACTGACCCTTGCCTGCAGCTTTCTCTCTTCTTTTTCCTTAGGGTTGCTGCTGTCGATACCATGAGTGTAGAGCAGAATGTGTTATTCGTGCTATTTATTGTGCAGTAATTTATTAACTTGCCGCGTTTGACAGTGAGTAAACCCGGGCAAAGTCGTTTTTTTGCGTTGCGTTCATGTGTTGGTGTTTCAAGGTGAAGAGAGCACGGGGATGATTTCACCGAACTTCCTGGAGTCCCATCTTGGCCTAGTTCATGGGCCACGGGACGATGCCGGGTACTAATGTCATAGTTACAATGACTCGAGCTCTACGAAAAATCGTTTCGGGTGTGTGTCCCCAAAATGTCATCAAGATGGCGTGAGTGAGAAAGAGGTGTCCATCCTGTTGATACCTACCTTGGTACCTCCGATATTTCCGTATGTAGGCCGCGATCGTCGTCTCCTGACAAATCTAGACAAGACCCTGACCTCTTTTTTGTTTTTGCATTTCATTCGCCAATTAAATAATTCGCGCTCCAGAAGTAGTACACTGACTGGTTGTTGATGTCGTATTATATCACCCTCAACAGCAAAATCCGGCGCCTGTGTGACAAACTGGCTTGCTGCTCTTTCCTTCTGTTTTCCCGTGCATTTGAACGCACGCACCAGGTGGCCGGCGCCCGTTACCTTCCGGAGAAGTTTCGATGCCAATCTGCTCGGACAAGGCGTCGGAGATTCATTCGGAAGCATAGCCTTCCCATTGTAGATTGTGATGGTCTATCGAAGTCTACGCATTCGGCATTTCATTCGGGCGAATTACAAACGGTAGCAGAATTGTTCCATACATTTCTCTGTTTGTGACGTCTCGTCTTCCGAGGGCATGAATCACGCGTGAGCTGGATTAAATCAAGCACTGCTGTCGTGACGGACAAGACCCCACTCGTGTATTGCTATGTAAATAAATACTCGTAGAATGTACATGAGTACTCAGAAGACTGTTGTGATTTGTTCGTAACATGAGAATGTAAAGGAACTGGAAGCGCAGCCGAGCTGTCGGGCGGGATTCGGATACACTTGAGTTGTGCGGCGGTGCGCTGGCGCGTATTTTCCCGCGAAAATTGCCCTTGGCGCATGCATTATTGTGCTGAAGTCAATTTTTTTTTTTAAGTCAATGTGCGGCTAATATTGACTGCACCTCCGTCTTTTTGGGTTCCTTTTAGCCCCACGCGAGAAGGCGTTATTTGTTCGGAGTAGTTATTGTTTGAGACGAAATATGTCGTGGGTCCGTCCGATGGCTCGACTTTTTTCCAGCGTGACTCTAAAACAATTTTATTACTCTCATGAGTGTCGAGTGGAATCTTGAGTGTTCGGGCGATGCTCGCCCTGAGCGTCTGTAATAAGTGTTCGTCCATTGTTACCCCACAAGGTTGCCCTCCCATCAACTCGTGTCCAAAATATAGAGTCCGCTGTTGCCGCAGGACCAGGCTCCAAAAACAAAACTGGAGCGGATCAACTTCAGAGAAAACAGCAAACAGCCAAATAATATACCTGGTACTGTACGCATCATAGCTGAGTACATCATACACCTCAGGAAGGAAGTAGAATTACTTGCCCGATTTGCAAACTACGCCAGTGGGAATGAAGCCACATGCTGAAAGCAACACGAAACACAATAAAATGAAAACAGCAGTAACGATCTGTGTGCTCGTACGTTGTTCCAAGCCTGCACCAGGATTGTGTACGACGCCCACACCCTGCTGTGCAAATGGGGGGTCAGTCCAAGCCACTTGTTTTTCTGGTGTCTCATCCTACGCACCGGTATTCTTCAACCGAACCGTTCTGTTCTGAGATGTCCGAAACATCTTCGCGCGTTCATTGGTCAAAAAGTTTGACGAAGCGACCCTGACGTCGAATAAGCGGCTTCAACCGGGCGACATGAGCTAGACCACACAAATCTATCAGCGATGTAAATCTATCTGCCTGACCTGAAGAATCTAATAGCATGATGTGGGAATGACCTTTGTAGTGAACCTGTCCGCTGTGTGTCCGTCGGAAGGGTGGATGTAATCGTCATGCGTTCCGAGAAATTTAAAGAATTGTGGCTGAAATTCAAATTTTAGAAGTTTGGTCGAGTGCACAAAGAGAGGTACTGGGCTTCTTCCCTCGCTCGTGACCTCGACAGGGAAGAAATAAAGGAAACGGAACCATGTTTCCGATTCAAGTTAGTATGCAAAGTTAAGTAGGAGTAGTTGTGGTTCCAGAAGTCCCTGGAAATATTTTTTAATCTAACCTTCTACCGTAGCTGACATTTGATGCAGTCGATTGATTGCACGAGGATAATTTCGGCTTCTTCGTCAAGCCGCTCGTAACCACCGACATGGAATACATGCTGCTGTGAACATGTATACCGAGTACTACCTCGAAGAAAAATCGCAGTAACATTATTATTAATAGTACAAGAGCAGTAGTAGTGCCAGTATGAAACAGAAAGCGCGTTCGGTACGTTATACAGTCGTCCACGGAGATACAAAATATTGTGCGAACATCATCCATCCATCCACTCCCCCCACCCGCTTATAGCTCATCAACACGATGATATATAGGACGGTTGGATGCCGAAATGACAAGAACAAACTTGTGGACCAGCAGGTATTATCCCCACTTGGTTTTCACATCAATACGGAATAAAAAAAGAGTTCGCCCGAAAAAATCTCAACCAGCGAACGAAGCACTCGGGCTATGTCGTGCATGGGGACACAACACAAGCCACTGAGATACGTCTTAAAACACCCAAAAGCACCCAAACATTCATCATCTAGGCGAAAGAAAAGCTAGGGGGCACCGCACCTCGATATCCGACCCCGCACACCCCTCTATCCTGAGACGCCTCCATGGAGTCTTAAGCGAAGGCCACCACAACTCTACGCCGCACTTTCTACCGTCGACTGGTATTGATGCGGTGATCGCCCGACATTGTTTTTTTCCGTCCTCGCATTCACGCTTTGCCACAAATCTAGTCCGCGGTCCCACAGGACCGGCTAGGTGAACTCTGGACAAATGAAAAGCTCAGAAAAGAAGAAAGAAAAATGCAAACTTCCGGGGGCCGTGGTGCCATGTGCCGGTATGATGTAAAACTCTCAGGTTTTTCCTTGGACTACTGCTCCTTGCTTTCACCGCAATATACACAACCATCTGAAGCTGTACTGTACAGCACACTACTACTATTAATACTACTGCTATTGCTATTGCAGTACTAGTCGTGCTACTGCATGGCCTGGGCGACGTCCTCGATGTCCTCGAGGCAGAGGTTGGCCACCGCTGCTCGATGTTGCTGCCAAAAACGTCAAGGAAGGGGCAACGGATCACCAACAAAGCCCCCGAAGGCAAATGGGGGGGGGGGCAGAGGGGAGGGAAGGAGGTGGGGGGGTACTCATTATCATGCATGGCCGTAGTCGTACGGGAGAGGGGGGGAAGGGGCGTACTCACTCCTGCTTTAGTAATTTGATAATAAACCAGGCATCCCTTTCGAGACGGAGCACTGTTCCTACTCCTAATTAGAGACACCTCCAATATTTGGGCGCTAATTACGTAGTTTCCATGTTACATATATTTGTTTTGCTAATCTTGTCACCTTCCTGTTCCGCCGCCTGTGGCAACCATCTATCTCCTAGGATAGATCTCGCTTTCTCGCTGCCATATAGTGTACCAAAATCCTCCATGTCATATTCGTCTATTCCTCTCATCTCTTCCAATACATCCAATTTCTCCTCGGGAGGGGGGGGGGGGGGTTCAGCATCGGACGGTGAGGGTGTTGATTCGTTGGTTGGTTGATTGATCAAAACAACGACGACAACAACAACGACACGAACAACAAAACGAGGTGCCTGCTTCTTTACCTCTCTAGAGATCTCTAGGGGTCGACACGCAGGTAGAGCAGCACCTACAGAAAATAAAAAAAATAAACAAGCATCGACCCCCTCCCCCCGTAACGCCACTCCCGAAAACGTTCGCGTTCCCTCGCATCACGTCAAGGAAGTACGTGTACCACCAAGCGTGAGCGCAGCTTCAAGCACGCGCCTCGACAAAACATCACGGACGTTTTCTTCCGCCCTCCAGATTGTTATTTTCACGCACTGCGTTTGCAATCAACCATCCTGCGTAATAAGATCACGTTTCGACAGGGTTCGCACGTTCCGTTCACAACCAGTCGTCGTTTTTTGGACACCTTTCAAAGCTATCGACGGTCCGATCTGGGCGTATCGCGAAACGAAAGTTCGCGCGTTCCGTTTACAACCAACCGCCCTTTGAAGACACTCCGGAAAAACGGTTTACAGGCAAAAAAACGACGTTTTTTTCCGGCCACACCTTCGAAACGACTCATAAGCTCTGTTCACAAATTGACCATCAGTAAAGGTCGCCTTTTCGAAGCGAATTTGACACGCTCACTGCAACCAGCCGCTTTGGGTCTCATTTCGACAAGGTTCACACGTTTCGTTCACAGCCAACGGTTCTTTTTCGACCGGCGTTAGAGACGGTTCGCACGTTCACAATCGATGGTCTGTTTTGGCCACCTTTCCTTTCGGAACGGTTCACACGTCCAACCGCCTTATTATTTACGGTAGCTTTTAGGCCAGCTTTCGAAACGACTATAGAATTTCACAGTGGACAGTTCTTTCGGGCCATGTTTCGAAACGTTCCACAACTCCAGATGAGCGTGCGAAGCGGTTCACAAGTTCCGTTTACAATCAAGAGCTCATTATTTTTCGAGGTCACCCTTTGACACGGTTCACACACACACATGTTTACGTCCCCGTTCACACTCAAACCGACCCTTGAAGGTTGCCTTTCAAAACCGTTCACGCATCCCGTTCACATTCACAAGCAAAGGTCCTGTCTATAATGTCACGTTTGTAAACAATTCAACACGTTGATACCCAACCGTCCTTCTAGGGCACCTTTTTGACACGGTGCAGTTCACAACCAACGGTCTTTTTAGGTCCGCTTTCGAATGGTCACACGTTCCATTTACAGTCACCGGTCGTTCTTTTTCGATCCTTTCGAAACCGTTCACGCGCGCATGCCGTTCACAATCAACCACGCCTCAGATAAATGATCGTTACGTTCCAGATATCGTGTGATCTGTACGATCTGTATGATCTAGCTCATGTTACCGCGTGGGGCCCATATAAACTGTGTGACCATATAATTAGTAGTAGCACATGTTTCCTGGGTTGGATTATCTGTACTGTACAGATCCTGCGCAACTTATCACTGCGGCAGGCAGGGAACTAGATAATCTACTGTACATTGATAGATGAATAGATAGATAGATAGATCATGATCTACCTTTCCGGGGTGTGCAATCGACTGTCCATTTTTTCGGCTGGAGGGGGGGGGGGTCACCTTTCGAAACGCCACCTTCACTTTCGTCGCGCTCCCTCTGTCATCAGGATACTTCGTATCCACCCAGGCATCAAACTCTTTCAAAAACTCCGCGGGCGCGATGAGATCCAACCTCTCCCCGGCCCCGCTCGCCCCCACCCCGTCTCCCGTCCCCCCCTCCCCTAGCTCCGGTGACGCCTCGTTTTTTACGCCCCCCCTTCCTCCCCCCGCTACCGCCGCTGCCAACAAAATTTCTGCTTCCGCTCGTTCCTCCTTGGTGAGTGGTTGTCGCTTGGTTAAAAATGTAAAGCAGGGTTTGTGCGGTAAAACAAGGAGGGGGTAGGTCGGGGGGGGAAGGGGGGCAGCCAACGTGTATACGGTACACGCCAAATGAGTCGGTTGGAGCATATTTTGACTAAACTTACTGTATTTCTAGTCTGGGGACTTCCTTGACGGCTGTCCTTGACCTGTCAAGGCACATTCTGACTGAGTTGACTTATTTTGAGTGTGGCTAGCCCCTCGACGGCTGTCCTTGACACATGCCGTCAACCAACGCGTCATCTTGAGTATAGGCAAGGCAATACAAGAACGAGGGGAAGGGGCGGGGTGAAATATTAGGCAACGTAAGGAGCGCGCAGGATACTTACACCCATACAAGAAGAGAGGGCCCTCCCCGCGGCTTGCTGTGGCTGCACACGTCGGTACTTCTGCATAGTAGAGACAACCCGTCGGTATCGACCGACCGGCCGGCCTAGCAAGAAAAGAACTGCCTTGGACCAGCGCTGTCGCTTCCTTCGAAGGCTTGCCTCCGCGGACCGGGACACAGCCGCCCGGTTGACTATCGTTTATTTCACGCAACCCCAAGCAGGAGCGGGCCGACACGCAAGCTGTGCTCTTCACGAACAACAGATTAGACGGGTTTAGTTACAGTAGAGCTTAGAGGTTGGTGAAAAAAATATTTCAGGATTTGTTGCATGGTACCGACAGTTTGTTTCTTCTATTTATTTATTTTTCCCTTTCTCTTTCGATTTGTCTTTCTTGTCTTTTTTTTATTTCTTTATTTCCTTTCGTTTCTCTATTTCATAGAAGGTGAACGTCGTGCCTGTCGTATCCCGTATGATGCCATGGCATTGCATTGCCCACTGCTGTGCTTACTGCATTATTGGTACGTGGCAATGTAGTATCTCTGTGGCGTAGTTATGTAACCACAGAACTTGCATCTCCTCGAGGATAAAAAGAATCGGCAAGGACACCGGTTGTGCTGGGTGTCGACGGGTAGATGTCAAAGAACGGTTCAATGTCAACAACACACACCTTAAGAAGCTTCGAGTCTGCACGGGGGCGAGATTGTTTTTGAGCGGTCGTTCTTCTCTGTAAGAACGGCAGAGGGTGCCAAAGTCGTACCAGGTGCTTCATGTTTTCGGAAGGCTATCGGTCAGATATTTCCGGAAACACCATTATGTTCGAAGCCCTGTTGCGAACTCAACGCTCTTCAAGGCAATTGATACCTGGCACGTACACCCAAATATACGGCAGTACGTAGGGTATCGTGTTGATCATCTCGTGCTACAGAGTACGCGATGCAACACAGCCTGTGGTGAAACTCGAGGTTCACGCCTTCCAAACTACAAAAAAAAAGAAATAAAAAGAAGGGGAGAAAGGTTTCGCAGGTGTCATTCACCTTCCCCTGGTTGCTACAAGATTATCGGTGGCATGATATGTACAAGTGCGAGGGGTGATCTCGCATCGAGTCTTTGGGGCGGCGACGATCGAGGCATGGGATGTGCTATTTCTCCTCGAGTGTTTCGCGGTACAGTCAGTAGTGCCGGGCTAGGTAGGGTAATACCTGGTGAGAAACAGGACAGCTGTTCCAGGCTGGGTTTCTCATTTGAGAATAGGGGCATTCTCCACTACTGTACATTACAAGGTACTGGTAAGTCCAGAATAACAACTCCCGAATTTCTTACTTTCGTGTACGGTTCAGTCTGCCTTACTTCCTTGTTTTCTTACGTCCGTACCATTTATAGATGTCCCGTACTGTACGAGGTACGCCGTAGTGTTGCCGTCCTCGACCAGAGGAGTGCCTGATGATACAATTGCTGTGACTGGTGCTTGGCCTCTTGGTATATGAGGTATCACAGCGCAGCAGTACCACGTACGGCATGTAGTAATAATACCAGGTGCTCCCTCCAGCGTTACGGCCATGGGCACTGCTGCAGCTATTTACTCTCGAGTTGCTCGGCCCACAAGCAGAGAAAAACCAAGGTGCACAGAGAGAGCGACGGCCCAGAAGCATTACACAAGGACTCACGTACAGGTGAATGTACGCGGTGTGTCCTCGTAAAGTCGTATAAATACCTGGTACCCGATGCCTCGTAAAGTCCACGACAGGACAGACGAAGAACACGTGATAAATTACTAGAGAGAGTTCGATCACCTTCTCTAGCCCGTCCCCGTTCTCGAGCTTGCCCTGGTTCTGCCTGGTCGCTGGCTGGTGGAAGTCCGGTCCTCGAACCTTGCGGTACTGCCTGAGAGTCCGCGTAAGGATTGCCTCGTTCATGGTAGAAAAACAAATTACAAGATAGCTCACTCGGAGAAGGTGGTCTCGTACCCAAGCACGTGCACAGCAGTCACAGCACTGAGGTAGCACGGAGGTAGCACAGCGAGGTTGTAACGCAGGGGTCAAGACAGCTCAGTCACCAGCGTGAATATCAAGCAAGCACGGGCTGCTGTCTGCTGCTGTCTCTCTGCTGTCGGCGCTCAGGCTACCGGGACCAGGGGGTGTTTTGCAATTGTTGACATACTCCAAACGCCAGGCATGCAACTGAAACCTGAAAATGAAACCGCTAAAGTATACCAGGTATGAAAACATATCCGGAAACTGACGACAACACGACAACACGACTGCCTTCTCTCGGCAAATGATCCCACCCCGGATTGCATCGTCCAGCAGTAAACAGCGAGTCCGAGGGGCGTTATCCCCAGCAGAGGAAGGGGACCCCCCGGCATGCCCCTACCTTACAGATGAGTGACACGTCGATGCTGTCGGCGATGATGGAGGAAGACGACGAGTCGTTCTTTTCACTGAGTGACGGTGACAGATGCTCATCATGCTCGCATGATTCCCAGAAGGAGGACGGTTCCGCGGCTGTGCCTCTTGCAGTGTTTCCTGCTGTGCCTTCTTATGTGTCTCCTGCTGCACCTTACACTACCTCGATTGATGTTGGCGGGCGCTCACCATGCTTGCATGGCTCCCAGGAAGAGGACGACGGCGCTGCCGCCGCTGTGCCTCCGACCGCCGCTGCTACGTCTCTTTCTGAACGGTCCACTGCTCCGATGAAAAGCGGTGATGCTATCATCGCGATGAAATGCGAGGGCAGCAGAGACGGATGCTTGCCATGCTCGCATAATTCTCAGGAAAAGGACGACGGCACCACTGATGTGCATCCTGCTGTGCCTTTTGCCGCCCCGTCCGCTGCACCGATGAAAAGCAGTGGCGGGGTTGCTACCGCAATGAAAAGTGATGATGTTGTCGGATGCTCATCATGCTCGGATAATCCCCAGGAGGAGAAAGAGGGGGAGAACGACTCAGCATCAGTGCCTCTGCCTACACAACCCACTGCTCAGGTGGAAAGCGGTAATATTAACATCACAATTAAAAGCAGTGATGATGTTGCTGGGTGCTCACCATGCTTACATGATTCCCAGGAGGAAGATGCCGCCGTTGCTGTACCTCCTACTGTGCCTCCTGCAGCCCCGTCCACTACTCGGTTGAACATCGGTGATGTCGGATGCTCACCACGGCAACATGATCCCCAGGAGGGGGAGGAAAAGGAAGACAAGGAGGAGGAGGCAGAGGAAGAGGAAGAGAAGAAAGAGGAGGAGGAGAAGGAGGAAGCAGTTGCTGTGCTTTCTGCCGCGCCGGTCATTGCTCCAGCAAAAAGCGGCGATTTTGCCATCATGACGAGAGTTGGTGATGTTGCCGGATGCTCATTATGGTTGCATGATTCTAAGAAGGGGGCGGGCGACCCCACTGCTGTGCCTCCTCACTCTCCTACACCGCTCACCGCTCAGATGGAAAGCGGTGAGATTAAAATCGCGATGAGAAGTGATGATGTTGTCGGGTGCTCATCATGCTCGCATGATTCCCAGAAGGAGAACGACTCAGTTGTTGTGCATCCTCCTACACCACTCACCGCTCAGATAGAAAGCGATCGTACTGGCATCGCTATGAAAAGCGGTGATGATGCTGCCGGGTGCGCATCATGCTCGCATAACTCCCAGGAAGATGAGGAAGACGTCACCGCTGCTGTACCTGCTACTGTCCCTTCTGCTGCACCGTCCACTACTCGGCTGAAAAATGGTGGTGTTGTCGAATGCTCATCATGGTCACATGATTCCCAGGATGAGGAGGAGGAGGAGGCGGAGGATGCCGCCGCTAAATCTCCTGACGTTCCGGTCAATGTTCATACCGGCGCCGGCGATGTTGCCAATGTGGCAAGAAGCGGCGATGTTGTCGGGTGCTTAACATCCTCGCACGGTTCCCAGGAGGAGGAGAACGACTCAGCTGTGCATCCCACTGCACAGCCCACCGGCGGGGTAGAACGCGGTGATACTGCCGTCGTGATGAAAAGCGGTGACGACGTTGCCGGTTGCTCATCATGCCCGCATGGTTCCCGGGAAGAGAAGGAGGACGCCGCCGCCGCCGCTGCTGTGCCCTTTACTGTGCACCCTGCTGCATCATCCACTACTCAGATGAAAAGAGCTGATGCTATCGGATGCTCATCGTGCTCGCATGCTTCCCAGGAGGAGGAGGAGGAGGAGGAGAATAACGACCTATCTGCCGTATATCGCCTTCCACCCCCCACTGCCCAGGTAGAAAGCTGTGATATTGCCATCGCAATGAGGAGTGGTGATGATGCTGCCGCACACTCGTCATGCTCGCATGATTCCCATGAAGAAAAGAACGCCGCCGTTGCTGTGCCTCCTGCTGCATCGTTCACCACTCAAATGGAAAGTGGCAATGTTGTCGGATGCTCATCACGGTCACATAATTACCAGGAGGAGGAGAGGGCGGTGGAGGAGGACGAGGAGGAGGAGAAGGGAAAGGAGGAGAAGGAGGAGGAGGAGGAGGGGGAGGAGGAAGAGGAGGCCGCTGCTGTATATTCTGCCGAAGCGGTCATTGCTCGTACAAACAGCGGCGATGCTGCCATCGTGACGAGAAGCGGTGATGTTATCGGATATTTATCACGCTCGAATAATTCCCAGAAGGAGGAGAACGACCCAGCTGCTGTGCCTCCCCCCGCGCCATCCACTACTCAGGTGGAAAGCGGTGATATTGCCATCGCGGTGAAAAGTGGTGATGTTTCCGGATGCTCACCATGCTCGCCCAATTTCGAGGATGGGGAGGACGATGCCGCTGCTGTGTTTTCCCCCGCGCCGTCTATTACTGAGATGAAAAGCAGTAATACTACCGCCGCGACGACAAGCGGTGATATTGCAGTCGCGATGAAAGGTGGTAATGTTGTCGGGTGTTCATCGCGCTCTCATAATTCTCAGGGAAAAGAGCACGACGCCGTTACTGTGCCTCCTGCTGCACCGTCCTGTGCTGATATGAAAAGTGGTGATACTGCCGCCGCGATGACAAGCGGCGATGTTGTTATCGCGATGAAAAGCGGTGATCACGTCTGGTACTCATCGTGTTCGCACGATTCCCAGGAGGAGGAGGAAGAGGAGGAAGAGGAGGAAGAGGAGGAAGAGGAGGAAGAGGAGGAGAAGGAGGAGGAGGAGGAGGACAAGGAGGAGGACAATGACGATGCCGCTGCTGTGTTCCCTGCTACGCTGTTCGTAGCTGCTCCGACCAGCAGCCGTGATGTTGCTGTCGCGATGGCAGGCGGGGACGGTATCGTCGCTTTCGCGACGAGAAGCAGTGACGATGTCGCCATCGCAGTGGAGGAAAAGAAAGAGACCACCAGCCGTCCACTTCTACGACAACAGCAACGGCAAGCAGCCGGTGCTTCTGGCGCCGACGTAGGAACTCAACGGGTCGCACCTGCACCCGCACCTAAAGCATGCTCGACCAAACGCGCTCTTGTCAATAATCGTAGTTGTAGTAGCAATGATGAGGCGATGTTGATTTGCCGAAAAGGGGAAGGACCTCGTGATGTAGCAGAGAGGTTGGACACCAAGGCTGGATCGAGATCGCTGTCAGACGCGGCGGAGAGCAGGGTGGCGGGGAAGGCAAAGAACGATGCGGCGTACGTCGTGCACTTTGCAGCATTTTCTGTTTCTGGTGCCAGACCAGGAATCGCGGTGAGTCTTCGCTCGACGAGTGTGCTGTGCAGAGAAGCTAATATCAGTTCGGGTCGTTCTTGTCGAATATTGTGTTGTTCTAATCTTCCCAATATTTTTTTTCTCCTGTTTTTTTTCTCCTGCTCGTTTTCGTCGTTTATCTCCTGTTTTCCTGATCTTACTGGCATGTGTCTTTTGTGAACAGCGCCGTCAGTCAGATAGTGTCGGGCCTAAGCCCACCCCCTCTACCCTACCACATTGTAGGGGTGTGTCTCGAATACCTAACTTCGCCTACGCATGTTATACCTACACCCGCAACGGGCTCGCAACATGTTTAGGGCTGCTGGTTGACGGACATATCAGCTGCCGACTACAAGTCAACCCATGCTGGTTTCGACACCGATGTCGTAAACAAGCTTTTACGTATTCACGTACATAACGCCACGGATCGACGCGGGACTGTCACGGCCGTTGCGGTATGGTGTAGGGTCATCATTGAAGCTGTCATGTGTCCTAAACGGTTGAGTACTCGACGAGATACGTGGTATCCGCGTGAACCGGCAGGAAGTTCAGACAAGTGTCGAGAATAGGCCTTATTTACGACCCCGGTGTCGCAATTATTATGTGTTTGACTACAACGCAGCACGTTCGCGGCACACCACCCGGATCGTCTCGACCCTGCTACGGCGGCGTTGGTATGGTGCAGGGCTCTCATTGAAGCTATCGCTTTCACGAAACGGCCCGGTACACGAGGAGAGGCTTGATATCTGCGTGCACTCACAGAATATTTAGACCATTGTCGTAAATATGCCTTACATAAGCCGTAGCTGCGAGGCCGGTGTCTCAAATAGCTTTTTTGCGACACCGAGCGACGTGCGCAGCACACGTCCCGGATGGGTCAGACGCCGTTTGTTCGTGACTCGACGTGCATTTTTTATTCAAACAAGGTCAGTTAGTTGGTTTATTCTGCCACCTAACTACTAGTAATACATAGCCGCCAAGTTATCAGTAGGAAGTCGATTCACAGCCCTATAAGTTATACATACTCATCTTGCGCGCCCTTCTGCTCTCCCGATGTCCGAACCTATGAGTTTTTGTATTCAGCCGGTCGATCGAACGAACGAGCTCACAGCTAACGATTGTATGTATTGATTCGGAATGTTTTGTTATGTTTTTCTAAAATGCACCGAAGGGAGGGCGACAGCTTGTTGTCCGCGTGAGCGACCAGCACGGCAACCAAAGGGAAACGGCGTCACGGCGACCACCGCCGCCACGGAGCGATCGAAATTTTTTTAGCACGGTCTGGTGTGACGAGCTCAAGGTGAGCGGGGCGACAGACACCCCATCGACGTCCGCACGTGGATGAAAAAGAATAATGGAGAATACACATCAGGCAGATCGCTACCTTTGTGGATTATCTGGCGACCTAGAACGTCTAGATCCAGTATAGGAAGGACAGGCAGGCTTACGCGAGAAAGGTGAGTACAGAGAGCTGAAAGCAATATTTTTACCGCGAAAATTATCGACGTAATGTGCCGCCGCAAGCGGTATGTATACATCCACGGCAGCGATCCCTACGCAGGCCGAAGAAAGCCCGCGATGTGGCTCGCTCCATCCCGTTCATCTGTTCTCTCGACATTCATTGTGAGGACATTAGCGACTCACTTCGCAGACGGGACTCGCTTTCTCGCTCACTCCGTCCCGGTTCTGTGGGTTCCTCGGTACTGTGAGAACATTAGCGACGACTATGCTGTGACTATTCGAATGGTAGACGTCACGCCAACTCCGCTGCTCTTTCCCGCGCGTCTACCCCGTCCTTGAGCACAAACCACAACTCCATCCAGATGCCAATCATTCCCGGGGTGGACGGTGTCCTCCTCGAGTTGCTGCTGGTCACGCCGCGCGTCGGTGGTAGCGGCCACGTCGACCACGGGTGCCTCAGCCACACCGTTTCCAAGGCCAGTACGGCTTTTCGTGACAGGAAACACGAGGATTCAGATTTTCTCGCGCAAGAAGATACTGAGGACGCCAGCAATTGGTATTCCCCCGGAATTCCCTCCCGAGGGGGTCAAACGAGGCAGGGGCGGTCTAAGGAGAAGGAAGACGACGACCTAACGCGAGGCGCCTGTGACAGTGGCAGGGTTTCTAATTCAACCGGTACTGGCAGGGTTTCTACTGGAGGCGTTTTTTCTGACAATGTTGATGTCCGAGTGGGCGTGGTGGCGATGCTGCTGTCAGAGGTGGCGGCCGATAACTGGCGCACGATGGAGTCGCCCTTGTTCGACGACCGCGCGGGCAGCGTTGTCGGTAAGATCAAGGTTCTCGCTCGCCGGGGGGGTATCGAGGAAGGAGAGACAGCCGCCGCCAACACGCCTACGAGCCCCGTTCGCATGGAGGTGGAGGGAGCGACAGCCACCAACAAGCCTGAAAAGGCCACTACTACTACTACTACTACTGGTGTAGGTGCAGAGGCGGCGGCGGCGACGGCGGCGGGACCGTCGACGGCGACGAGTGCGGCAGCCGCACCACGTTCGATGGAACTCAAGAGAGGAAGCTTGCCTTGCGGGCAGGAGGACCAGTCTAGGGTAAGGAGGAAACCGGCATCAACACCAACATCGGTGTCGGCGACGGCACGCTGCAGTCACGACCGATGGGATAATATTACCCCGTCTACATCACATGATGCATCGCATGCCGGCGGGGAGCTCATAGGCAGACCGGCGGACGGCACAGCGGGAATGGTGGAACAATCCGTGTCAGCAGTGGGAGTTGCGGTGGCGGCGGCAGCGGCAGCGGCGGCGGCGACGGCGGTGGCGGCGGCCAAAGAGATACCGCCGAGAGCGACGATACTATATCGTGGGCTGTGTCTGCCTTTTTGCTGGTTTCGGAGCAGCGATCCTGCGGCCATGGAGAAAGCGCTCCGAGAAACGCTCGGTGAGCTCGTGGGGAGGGCCATGGTTCCGGCGTCTAATCCAGCACAACGAAAAAGGGCGCGCGCTGGGCGCAATGTTTTCGCCCGAGCTCTCTACTTCGGTGCTTCTTCCGGAATAATATATTGGGTGTTCATATTAATAGCAACACCCAAAGAGTCCCTACCTTTCCGAAAAGAGTAGAAATGGTATGTATGTACCATACACAGTAATAATTCAAGCTGAGTTGTTTTTTTGCTTTCCTCACTGTGTCCTACACTCCCCCCCTCAGCCGCCTAATTGCGATTCCATTGTTATGTGGGCATCAAGCGTGTTCTAATGAAAACAATATTGAGCATCAGATAGGGAGCTTTATACGTAGTCTGGTTCAACAGCGCCCGTGAACTACCATGTCTTGCTGGAAGCGCAAGACGCCCACCGGCATGCATTGATCCAACCCCACCCAACGCGCCGCGTATTGCTCGTCCCCTCTGTCGGCAAAAGGTAATCCTGCATGGGTACCCGTGTGTACGTAGCAGCGAAAAAGGACGGATCCAAGTACCACAGTAGAACAGGCGTCCCACGCTAGAACAGGCGTCCCACGCATTGTGTGTGGATGATATACTTCAGCTAGCTGCAGGTCGTCAGAGGAGAATATGATGTTTATGCCACAACGTCTTGATGTCTTTCACTTGAATCGATATCACTTCACTTCACTTCACTGCAGGCATCCACCGCGCTTCCACACCGTCTCCGCTTCTCCTCTATGATCTGGGCACCGGCAATCGCGTGCGTCTGTCTCCTACCGCGCCGTCGGGGCGAACTCTGCTAGCGGTTTGGGAGGGCATATCCTCGCCGTCGCCGTCGATTGTCACCTCGCTTCGCGGGCCAGCTGCCCAATCAACCTCGTTCACCTCTCTCCGAGAAGACCGGGGGCGCGAAAAGTGGGGTTTCGACCCTGCCGGGGACAAGGCGTCTTCAAGACCGCCAGCATCATCACTATCAGCAGCACCAGCACCAACACTACTGGAGAACAAGAAGGGCTCCTGTTTCCATCGGTCTTCCTCGGTAGGGGGCATCCCTTGCCCGGGAAAACCCCGTACCGCGGTGCCACCACCTTCAGGAGCAGCCGTCGCCGCCGCCGCAGCAGCAGCAGCAGCAGCAGCAGCAGCAGCAGCAGCAGGGCTCGGGCCATCGAAAGAGATACAACGGGGGTGCTCGGTCTCAGCCGGCGCAGCCAGCCGAGGCAAATGCCGCGCCCGAGCGAGGGGGGCTCCTTCCGGTGTTGAGGGGCTGGCGGAGAGAAGGCGTGCGCAGGAGGAGGAGGAGAAGGAGGAAGAGGAGGAGGAGCGGAAGCAAGCACGAGAGAGGATGAAGGTGGCGGGGCGTCGGCTGGCGTGTCGCGTCCTGTCTTGCGCGGCGGCGAGGGTCCTAAGGATCGCGTTTTGGGAGTGGAGGTCGCGGGCGGCGAAGTTGACGCTCCGGCTCGACAGGGAGGAGCAGCGCAGCCGAGCGTCTCGGCAGGTATTTCCGTCAGTTATCTTGGGGTTGCGTTCGGTGTATGTCGCTGCGTTCTTTGCACTGAAAATAGCGCGCATATGGACTTCCTCTGCAGCACCCCACCTCCAAACAGTGTCTGTACGTCCGTCCTAATTCTCCGTATTTTATACTCTTTTAGGACTAGAAATATACTCTTTTTCCGGGTGATTTAGTTGTTTTGGTCATACTCGGGTAGACACCCAAGTACCGCGAGAATTCGGCCGAACACTTGGGTACCGCGAGAGTTCGGGTAGATGCCCGGGTAACACGCTGTAGGGTTAGGGTTTGTGTCAAGCGTTGTGATAACAAGATGGGAAAGTATCTTAATGTTATCCACCGACCTTTTTCGAGTACCACTGAGCCTACTGGTTTGCCCGATACATACTCGGGGATAGATGCCCGGGTACCGCGAGAGTGTGCATGTACCTCGGTAAGCACACCCCTGGTTGGTTCCGCGTGAGCCGCTATTATTTACTAGCAGGTGAGGCATTCTTGGTGTGATCCTAATTGCAACATGGGGTCTTATCTGCACCACGTGGTCTTGACCGCAACAATCAAGAGTGTCTTCATTTAGGGGGAAATCAGGTGAGTACCCGCGGGTACCAAATCTGTTGTCAGTAGTAAGCTGCTTTGATTCTACCCGGGGGGATACCCGGGTGCCGTAAGGCTACCCTGCTGCTGCTGCTGCTGGAGACGTACCCGTGGTTGCTTCCGCGCGACCCGCCAAGACTTACTCAGCCCTTTTGCGTCAAACTGCAGTCTCGTTTTGGGAACAAACTACTCATGATTTGAAAGGGTTAAGGTATTGGGACCCCGATTCCACCCCGAACTACTACTTACTGCTGTGGTCGCTAAAATTGAAGGCTTCCACGAAACGGCCAACCGAGCAAAATACACCACAACCAGCATACCTGCAGCCAGGTATACTAAAGGGGTTTGCAGGCTGGGGGGAGGGGGGGAGACTGGCTTGACCCGCGGGTGCAGTCGATCTGGCAGACGGCTTTTTAAAAAGCAGGGCTCTTCACGGATCATGAACACAAACCCCCGCGGGTCGGGTCAGGAAGTTCTCAGAATGTCTCGGGTCGGTGTGATATGAGTGGGGTACCCATGGGCTCGAGACATGGATAAAAATAGTCTGCAGTCTTGCAGCCTCGGGAATACGGGAATGTTCCAAAAAATGGACTAACCCGGCGGATATTCCATCAGTTGATAGTAACGTTCTTCCAGGAATGTTCTCTAGGGCGGATAGCCCGTTAGACGAGAGCAATGCTCCCTAACGCAGATATGACATTAAGTGAGGAGTTCCTATATTCGCACGAAAACGATCGTTAGCCATAGGAAAATTCTCTCTTAAATAGGGGCACTAAGACGAGAGGAATCCAGGAGAGCTTTCTGGCGTGGGGTGGGACAAGTATATCTGAAGTGTCGAGTCTCACCCCCCCTATCTCTGACTTCCCTACCAGAGCACCTCCTCAGCTCTCGCCATCGATAAAAATATATAATTAAGAAGAAGCAAAGCACTGCTTCCCAGCTGTCAGGTCCACCTGCGTCTCTTATCCTTACCCTTACCTCGACCATCTCTTCACATCGGGTTACGCCGGGTCGGTTCGGGTAGGGAGGTTGATATATCTCACGGACTGGGTCCGGTCAACGCTACCCGACCCGACCCGACCCGATCCGACCTGATCCGCGATGTTTTGACCCGACCCGTCGACCGGCCTGCAAAAAACGCTCCGTTTTTTTTTCTTTTGTTTTCCTTTTGACAGTAGTGGAGCGGAGCAACGACAGGCAGTCAGTACGATCATGATAAGGATAATGCTGATACATGCGGCACACTCTCTCGCACGCTCGGGGTCATCGAAGAGACGGCGATTCTACTTTGAGAGCAACAACGAAAGGCTCTACACATACGTATTACCGTGGGGGGGGGGGCATAGTAATACATACCGCACCAGGTGGCAATCGGAACTCCACCATATGGGCCCCAAAGAACAGGCGCCCCCCTACGTTCACACACCATATACATTTGGTTTCTACTGCTGTGTTCCCTAGTAATAATAGTGTTATATTACAGGCTCATTCTTATCGGAGAGCGTTTTTTTTTCATACTTTCCAGAGTTTGGAAATCATTGGAGATATGTGTCAATATACGGAGGCGTTTTGTCATTATTCGTGAAATTCTCCAGGAGCAAACAAATCAAGTTTGTTCAAGTTTACACATTCGGAAAAAAAAGCGGGAAGATGCGGAAGATTGAAAAATAGCGCGAAACAAACGTCGAAAAAATGGGGGGGGGGAAAGCTCTCCGATAAGAATGACCCTTACAAGGCTTAGTCTAGGCAGGCGATTTTTGGCTGACCTTTCACCAGCATGAGTTCAACGGACTAAGACCTTCTTAACAAATGGCGTCCACAGCAGGACGTGCACCCGTTGAGCGTGAGCTCGAATCTCACGTCCCACTATCTACGGAAGACGCTCTTTCGAAGAAAAGCGAATCTCCTGATGTCTAATATCTGAGAAAAAAAACTTGTCGGTCCCCGGGAAAAGGAACTACACGGGCGCGTTGGTGACACGCGCAACAATAGTTGGGCCTCCAATCCTTACCGACGGAAACACTGGTTATTTCAGCCATGCCGACACAACACGGCACGCAGGCTTTCTTCTCTTTTGTTTCGCAGGCGTTATGTTACATAGCCGTCGTGGAGCGTTGCAGGGGACCCTTCATTAGTGTCATTCCGGCTTCCATATCATACACCACCGTCACGGACACACATACATGTGCAAAAATGATTCACGTACGTAAGATACTTCCGACCGGGTTTCCTCGTTTTTGCAGGCGGTAGCCGTGGTGGAGCGTCTGGAAGAAACGGTCGCGGGCCTCGCGCGGAACTCGTACGAAGGACTGCTGTCCTGTTCCATCGCTGCGCTGGAGCGCGACCTCCACGCCGTTGACGCCGACGAATTGGGCGTAACCGCAACAGCCATGCCCGTCCCTCGTGAGTGCAGACTGAGATATTTGCTATAAAATGGTTGCAGGTACATACGCGCACAGCGGCTGTTGTTGTTGCTGTTGTTGATGTTGTTGTTGGTGGTGGTGGTGGTGGTGGTGGTGGTGGTGGTGGTGGTGGTGGTGTTGATGTGTGCGTGTGTGTTTTCCCTGTGACTAGGTACGGGATATTATATTTCTCACTCCAGAGTTGTTGAAGCTTGTCCTGTGACCACGGACTCGAGTAAGGCGGTGGTCTATTGCGAGAACAACCACAACCTTCCCGACGTTTTCTTCTTTCGAGAAAGTTATGAGTGATCAACG
>JBBMHQ010069976.1:0-13136 GCA_037834295.1 Postelsia palmaeformis
AGGTACTCCTTCCGTAGTCTCATGGCCACCTTGGCTCGATCCACCTGAAGGCATCCGCACTCTTTGGTACCAGGCCGCAAACGTTATCACTAGTGTGTTCGTATGCCCCAAGCCCGGATGCCTGACCGCCCAGCGGTCTGAAGATGTTCTTTTTATTTGTTGTATTAGAGCACAGCAGGAGCAGGAGAGACAGAGTAGAGAGGGCCTCGGTGCCCATCCTCCGGGAAATAACTCACCATAACGCCTGCGAATATTGTGGAAATCCTCTACAACATATGAAACCGGAATTGCCGGAACGATCCAAACGAACAGGGTCGATACTGACTTTCGTGGACCAGTCGAGTGGTCGATACTGAGTTGGACGAGTTGCTTCATGCAGCTGCTGTGTTGTTCTGCTGTTGCTGCTGCTGCTCACTCAGTGTGTCTTACGTCGTACTCGTAGGTCGGCCTAGGACATGGCATTATGCCTCTCCTTCTCGTGCGCCAATGGGCTCCCTTTCCTCGACTGATGTGACAGGGGCAGCCTCGGGCGTGCATGATGTGCTCCTGCAATTGCTCCTGCCGCTGTTCTGCCGCTGCTCTGGTGCTGCTGCTATTCACGTGCTACTGCTGTGCTGTTCTGCTGCTGCTCTTGCTATGTTTGCGATTATGTTTTCGCTGCTAACCCCCGTTAGAATGGTTGTTTTGCAAGTGACCACCTCTTGGGGAAGTGTCTCCGCATCTTGAAGTTGGAAGACGGATCCATCTGCTCCGTAAGCTGTACGAGGACCGTCGCGTAATTGAGATTTGTATGGCGTTTCGGTGGCGGTCTCGTGCCAGCGCAGGTTTCGCACGATACGCACGGGTACGCTATGCTGCTGCTGCTTCCTGCTGCTGAATTTGCTGCACCAACATGATCGCCGGCGCTTCGCGCTGTCGATTAGCTTAACCGGTACCTGCTGCTCAACTAACTGTTTCGTGGCTATCTTCACACGAAGTATCCAGTACAGACGCCGAGCGTCGTCGTACGTGACATGTTCTATTAAAAAGTGCTCCTTGCTGCTGCACGAACGAGTAGTGTGTTGCTGTGCCGGATGGCGGATGGCGATGGTCGTTTTTCCCGTGTTTCCAGTGTTTCCCTTTATTTCACTCAAAAGTTGTTTTTTATAATGCACCCCTCGGCACTGTCGCATTAATAGCCTCGAGTTGCATACCTATACGCGTTCAGCCATTACGAGCATGCGCGGAGCCACCGGCGGGCGTCAGCCCGCCGCGGCGAAGCCCCCCTTGTACCGTAGTATACTATTTTTTCGCGTAATTATTTGAGTGGAGCTGAGTACATAGTTGAGTCGGCGATCGATCGAAGTACTCACCATTCCGCTGGAATAGACATGCATGACGAGGCCTTTCAGAGGCATCCGGAAAATGCAAGGCAGTTGGTGCTTCGGTGAGCAATCGTTTCATTGGTGCAAATGCCTGGTCTTGTTCAGGACCCCAACGGTTACTAAAATGTTTGATCTCATCTTCGTGGTGAGTGATATCAAAGGCGCTACTTTCACTGCTTAGTTGGGAATAGCTTGCCTAATGCACCACACTCACAGCACCGATCTCAATTACTTCATGTTCGTGGACGTCGATAAATGAATGATAGCTCTGATCCGGACATCACTAATTCAGACACCTTTGAGAATAGTGTACGGCCTACGTCGTCTGCGGTCTGCTCTTCGATTTGACTGAATGCCTATCTGTGTCATGGCGGTCTCAATAGTAGTCGACCAGTGGTTCGGGCTACAAGTAACCCGTGGAACGCTTTGGGGCCTTCGGCAGTTACCATGCGTGGTTCAGTTAACGCTGCCGTTCGTTGTTCCTACCGGTGCGTGTACTGTTTCTACTTATACTGTCGTTCAATGTTGTGATGGGATGCAGCATTCAATGATTGCAACAGATAAACCTGTACCGACTCTATCATGTCACCCACAGCAGCTACAAAGCATCGAGGCATCCAGGTTGGTTTTGTGCAAGGTTGATATTATATATGCGATTCGATGCGTTTACAGCAGTGATCAGATATTTGGCAAAATATTATACGAAGTCCTTCCGTATTCCGGTTTCAAGAGGCCCAAAAAACCTCCTAGTATATGTGGCTGATGACCAAGGAGCATTTCATCTGGCAATACAAGTGTCTTCCCTGACTGGCACAGCAATATCTGCAGGTGTAATATCGTAACCAATGCACCCCGACTGGGATCTCAAGGTGCAATATATCTGCACTGTGAAAAAGGTGTATCGCATATGGTGGAACGGTTCATATGCCAGTTTTTTTCAATGATGGATGTTGACGCAAACCATCTGCGGCAATACTGTAGATGATACGGCAGACTGAATAATATATCGTACTGAGTCATCAACTCTGCGGGGGAAATGTACCCATGTAAGAGTGGCATTCATTGCAGTTGGAGAATCGGGTACTAACACGACCGAAGTGCATTAGGTAAAAAAACGTCGGTCATGGTTCATAGCACCACAAAACTGTGTTTAGGAAGATGGATGATTAACCTGACCTATCGATTGGGACATATGTGCTGCTTGAGGTACGAAATTTCAAAGTCGACGAAGACTGTGTTTTTCCACTCTGTGTAAGCATTGCTTTGCTACTCTCTCATCACAGATGATATTTTTGCTGCAACCAATAGCGGGCGTTGCTACTGCTACTTGCTAGAGTTGTGGGCCCGCTACACAGGTCCTCTGCAGCTTGAGATGTCCCACTTTCTTCAAGGGTATCAGGTACAGTACGTATAAGAAACACGGGTTTACTTTACGCTATAATATATCACAAAAAACGTACTCTCTCCTTACACTTTACTCTCGTCGGAGTTGGAGGGCTCGTTATACGGCTATTTGCACCCCTGCCTTTACCGTTTCGAGCTAGTGGGTGAAGTGCGCCTGCAGCATGTGTTGAACGTCTCACTACAACTAAGTGGGGTGTGCCCACAACACACAGTACCTCTGCCCACAGTATAGTTGTTGAACTACCGTTCACTACTGGAGTAGTGGTGGTTTTATTCCCATGGTGTGAGGGTACCCGGGTTGTCCCCCATCAACTCGAACACATCCCGAATTCACGCACATCGTGGGTCGCCCTCAATCTACGATTATGTTGGTATGAGTTCTAAGGTGCCTGCAACCCCGGGGGATGTTTACAGTATGTGGGAGCCGGCTCCGCGTTGGCGTTGGAGTTGCTATTCTCTTAGTAGTGCGATCGCGATTATTCTGTTGGCACTACGCCTGACCTTCTTGTCGCGGTTGGTGTTGTTGTTGTTGTTGCTGTTGTTGTTGCTGTCGCCACTAGTGCTGCGGTTGCCGTTGCCGTTGGGGTTGCTGTCGGCGTTTTTCTTGGCTTGTTACCTGCGACAAGGGATCTAAGAGTGATCCCGACTCGCACTAATCTCTTTCAAACCATGGTCCTTGTTCATGGTTTTCTTAGACAATGCTTGGCTGGCGAACTTAGTTGCCATCTCAGTCATACTTTCGTCGTCCTGTGGTTGTGACATCGCGGGAGCATGAACAGCAGGGGCAGGAATGGGGTTGGAGGAGCTTTCTCTGCGTGAGTTATTCGCTTTGTGTATTTTCCGCTCGAGCACGAGGTTCTTGAATGGAAACTGCGAGATATTTCCCGACCAATTCGAGGCGAGGTGGTGAAGGATATTTATCCGTTGTGAAAACTGACACTTCTGCTGATTTATTAATAGTAGTGCTAGACGGCGTGCTTCCAATATTACGGGAGACCATGCTCTTCTTCACTTTTAGCGCATATAATGCAACATTGCAGATTGTGTGGCGTCTTGTTGCACATGGGTAAATCCACGTGCTAGCGGCGACATACGGTTAGCTGGTGGTGCGAAAAAGGCACACATGCCTTCACCCATTCATTACAGATCCGTTGGAACGGAGACTTTTGTTAGCTACGCTGCAGATCTCCATATCAGATTATTGTTATGTAGCGACTGCTGCAAACTGCTTGAGTGGCATTGTGTAATATGAATAGCACAGGCAGGTCGTTGTTCAGTTTATGCTTCGGAGGATGTATCAGGTTACATTGTGTCAAATTTGAGCCCATATAAGAGATCGCGGAATACTGTATCGCCTTCGACTGTTGAGTTGAGTGTATACCACGGTGTCTGGTACAGCAGTGCCTTCTAAGTCACTTATCTCAATGCTGCTGTATTCTCTCACGCTTTTGAATGTTGGGTTGAGTATATGAGGATACCGAACGAACTTTCGGAATACTAAGGATAGACCACTGAGCTACTCAGTCAGCGCTGCCTGAGTAGCTCAGCGGCCTATCCTTTACGAAACGAACATATCATGCCGCGGTGCCTGATACTGCTGTGCCCTTTCACTCACTGTTCAATCCTGCGACATTCTCTCTCACCTTTGACTCTTGAGTAGAGTGTTTGATGCCGCTGTATCCGGTGCTGCTGCGTGCTCTCTTACGATAAATTGACGTGCGGTACTGCTAAAAGCTGTATCCTCTATCGCTTTGAACTAGTTGAGTTGGGTGTAGGATGCTTCGGTGTCTCGTACATTTGCTTTGCCCTCTCACTCTCTCAATACTGCGATATTCTCCCTCACCATTGACTGTTGAGTAGAGTGTTTGATGCCGCTCTATCTGGTACTGCTGTGCACCTTTTGACGGTAAGTTGACGTGCGATACTGTATCATCTATCGCTCTCGACTAGTCGAGTTGAGGGTGTGATGCTTCGGTGTCTGGTTCGGCTGTGCTCTTTCACTCATTGCTCTCTCACTACCTCTGTACTCTCTCGCTCTTGACTGTTGAGTTGAGTTTTTGATGCCGCGGTGTCTGGTACTATTGTGCCATCTCACTTGCTGAAAGTGGATGTGCGATAGATACCGCTGTACCCATATCGCGTTTGACTGTTGAGTTGAGTGAATAATGTCACGGTGTCTGGTACTGCTGTGCCCTCTCACTCACTGCTCTCTCAATCCTGTTGTATCCTCTCTCGCTTTTGACTATCAATAATTGGGTTGAGTATGTGATGTCACGGTGCTCGGTATACTGCTGTGTCCTCGCACTCACTGCTCTCTTAGGACTGCTGTATTATCTCCCGCTATTGACTGTTGAGTTGAGTGTATGATGCCACGGTGTCCGGTATTGCTGTGTTCCCTCTCACTCACTGATCTCTCAATACTACTGTGTTCTCTCTCGCTTTCCTGAAGAATTCACTATTTCCCCCTCGTTGCTTTCAAGAAACAGAGGAAAATAAGGTAAAACGGTTTTCGATACAATGCCCTAAGCTACGTATGTGCGCCCGCTGTTGGGTGACGAAAGCAACGCCTACCTTGGAAGTCTTGGGAGCGACTTTGTTCTTCGCCGCTACCTTTCGCAGCTGCCTTGGGGACGGGAGCCTTAGCCACGAAAGCGTCGGCTTCTTCCTCCGCCTCGCGCTCGGAAAGGATGGAGGTCACAGAAGTCTCCGCTGGCGGTGCAACCGTTTGGCGCAGAGCAATGCGAAGTACGGGACAAGTGTCAGGTGAAATAAAGTAAAACATCGATATCGTGATGGCATCCATATATCGTGATCCTGCTGTCGGTTCGTCAGCCGCCCATCGGTGAGGGCCCGAAAAGCTCCGTGGCTGGTGGCAAAGACTAAGGCAGATCAGCGCGAACAGGAGACATGTAGTGTGGTTAAACGAGAAAACTCAGGGCTATCGTGACCAGAACACGCGCACTGGTAGTTTAAGAAGGCATCGTCATAGAAACTCACGATGGCCTTGATCTACGCGACAATTTACCACCAAACATTGCCTTGACGGGTCGTTGGTCGAGTGGGTAGGTACGGGTGGTAAGCAAAACCACAACCCCCGCCATAGTAAACATTACCATGCAGGATGCACCCCCCGATTGGGGAGTTAGTAATCTGGCCTGCAGTCAAATTATGTCCAGCACTAGACAACACACAACCAGTGGTGGCAATGCCTCAGGCCCTTCCCGGCAACGTTTGACTACGAATTGTCTCGATTTTCTCACCGCATTGCTCATGGCCGCCTTTGTTTGCTTAGCGGCCGCCACCGCCGGCTTAGCAGTCTTCGATGCGGCTGTGATATCCTTCCCCTCCCCCGCGGGCTTGACCTTAGCCTTGACTGGGCTCGGACTGTACTCGCCCTCTTCCTCTGCGGCAGAGTCGAACATGTTGGACCTACAACGCCAATTCACGATATCACGAACGGTAACAAAAGCAACATCACGAATACCAGTAGGACCTCTTGAACATGTAGGATTCGTCGAGCAGATTATCGATTGCCTCTTCACGAGCTCGATCTTTCGAGGTCGATGGATTCTTGACCTGCATCATGTCTGCTCGTGTTGCCGAGTGGGAGTCGTATAGTTGGCATGCCAGGCTCACAAAAACGAACAAAACATGGAACCGAGGAGGGGAAACAAAAAGCATCAACACGAAAGGGGCCCCTCAAGACTATTGGTATAGAATATCGTTTTTACAGCTGACGAGCTTTATCGTCACGAGTTGAATACTCGTAATCACAGTTTTTTCGGTAAATGAATACAGAATTATGTATAACTACTATTAATCATCACTTACTTGAGCTACTATTGATAATAGGGTGACTAAAATGGTTGTTATTTTTCTTCGCATTCAAGGATATATCACAAATCGGACAGACCCTCGATTTCCACAACAAGAGCATCGTCAGGCCAGACGCAACCGACTAAGATAAAATGCAGGAAAGCACATTACATACGTCGCACACTCAAGCAAAATGAATGCGAACACAAAGGACCTTTTGTGATACAGAACACACAATGAGAACAAAACCGATTCAATAAATATTGATGTACTAGGTCTTTCAGGACAGATTCATGCCCGATCTGCATGATCTGCATAAATAAGCTGGCTCATGTTACCGGGTGAGAGCTGTACATTCTTCATGATCTCGGGTGTGTTTCCTGGGGTGCATCTGTAAACATTATCTATATTCTGCACAACATGCCACTGGTTCTTGTGTTCGATTCGTACTATATAAATACAGATCTTGCACAACACCTGATAACAGCGGGTAATCTGCAGCAGCTTACGTATGCACATTATATAGATATGTGTGGCCATCTATACGCCCGTCGTGGGAAGTATAGCGCAAAGGAACCATTTAAACAGCCGCGTGACAAGAAACTCGCGCGGAATGAAAGACGCTGAAGCGTCAATCCCCCATGCACTGTGGAAACGCTAGAAGGGAAATCTATTCCCCGGTGTGAAATGCAAGTTACCTCAACCCATTCACGCGCGTCTTCAATAAAGAGGGTATCTGACATAGGACATAGGCAACTCCAAACCACTCTACTTCAAGCCCCGACAAGTTCACCGGAAAATCTCTGGGGTAAGGGCGACTCGGACTCACTCGTTGTCGCGGTCACCGAGCCTCTCGTCCGCGCCTAAACTCAAAACACCTTCACGCAGGGGTAACTAAAACAGCACGTCGGAAATGTAACGATCTGCGGTAGATCAATCAAAATAATTTCCTAGCGTGTAGAGGCGCTGTGCAAGACCTGCATATATACCTAGCACAAGTTCAACCCAAAAACGTGTTCCAGAGTATGCAGGTTATATACTGCTCCCGCCCGGCAACATAAGCTAGACACTGTCCATTTGGCCCGCACTATCAGAAACCTTTGAACGAAAAAAAACAAAAAACGTTCCACCTATGTCGGGACAGAGTGGTAAATCTCAGCAATCCATTACCTGTAGCGAATTGGACCCGCAACATCTCTGACCAAAACCCAGCTCGACCGAGCGTCAACTTTGAGAAAACAATACTCCGGGAAAGGATACACGCGTACTCACTTATTTATCATCGCGGGCATCATCCATTCTGTCATCGCTGCTTCCCACCTCCACAATAGGCGGTGTGTTGTTGCGTCTAATGTATGCGCTATAAAACAACCGTATATATGGTTGGATACGACGTTGTTACTTTAGACCGCGTCTTTCAGCATGCGTAGGGTCTCTATTCAAACGGGTAGTCGTATCCGTATGCAGAGTACAACATTTGCTATATGATTGGACCTGAGTCGTTGTGCGTACGATAAAGAGACAAACCTGCATGGAAGTTGTGGCAAATCATTACATGCGGGGTATCATATCCAGTACTTGCCAGTACGTGGGAGCCGGTGATGCTAGGGAGCATGCCCCCCCCCCGTTTCCTTCCCCCTTTCCACTCTCTCAGCTTCACCCTTCAAGCGTTCCCGCAATTTGTATAAGGACATCTATCTTCCCTGATACCGATCAAGCACTAGATCAACGTTTTTATCTCCTTCAGAGGATTACCACCGATGGTGACCACACCTCGACATCTGCGCTTTTCGCGGAGCTTCGCGACGGGGGCGAGGCTTCGCCTGAACGGGGGTCCCATCTTGCATTGCCACGCGAGGATAAAGAGAAGACAAAAGAGAAGGGAAATGAATGGAAGGGATATATCAAGTGCGAGCATCCTGACCCTTTTTACAACTTCACAGACCAGAACGGCTACCCTGGTTCAGGCCTCCTGCCCCAATATGAGCCCACCTCCAATATCCACAACGTGCTCTGGGGGTACTATTGTAGACCTGAGCGTTGGCACACGTGTTCTACCAACTCGTCACCCTATGTTTGGCTTTGCTTCGGTTCGACCGGTATTTTCGTTTCTTTCGTTTATCGGATACGTGGGTCTTACGCCACCCGAATTTTCCAGCAGACGGAGAACAAAATAAAACATTCGTCACCGGCTTGGCAGAACTTCAAAGAACACAGGTGCCAGATTTCAGGGTCTATCTTCAAACAATGGCGTAAACTTGGACGTTTATGCAGAACCATTGCGAGGAACCTGACCGATGACATTGGGAACACGAGGCTTGAAAGTTGTTTTTTCAAAAATATTGATTGCAAAAAATAGATGAACCTATACTCGTACCGCCGATGTGGGGAAAAAAGGAAAAAAACGTTCATACCTGGTATTGTTTTCTTGTTTTTTCATACTGCTGCGGGCGACGAAATATTCGTTTTTTTCTTCTCGTTAATTGTCAAGAAGCTGAAACAAAGCAGCACGTGCGACGGCAGACCACCGGCCTTGACAAATTATCAGCCCACGGTCAACCCACTTGTTGTCGGGCAAGGTTAACGAATGCGGATGACTGCCTTGAAGACATCAGGTGGGTTCGTGGTCCAGGGGGCAAGTGTTTGCCGGCGGCGTCCCACGCTCTTACTTTTGGCCATTCGAGGCGCGGAGCTAAAACATTATGTCATACGTTCTCTGCACACCAGCGGCCAGTGTTAACTTTATAGTACACCTCGCCAGCGGTCACCACACGTCACCGGCCTTCGTGTGAACACCTTGACCCGTCGGAGCTCCTGGCAAGCACACCCCGCTCTGAGTTCATGACACAGTCATTGCTTTATCGATCAATATCTGTCGAGAACTCGGAATCTCGCCGCTCCGAACTAGTCATCCGCCTGAGTTTTTATTGAGCTGTTTTTAGTCCAATTTTGCCGCAGTTTTGTTTTTCGGGGTTCCCCAAAGTTTGGAACTTGTCGTTTGAAAAATCGTGCTCGAAGCAAGCTGTTCTTGAAAACATCGGCGGGTATGTTTGGAATTCAGACTTTTAACGGAAACGCTCCATTCCCATGGTTATAGATGGTTAACTTACAGTAGTAATAGTTTCAGTAAAGGGTCGGATATTGGCTGCAAATACGACTCGATAGTGACCTTACGGAATCGATTATTTAAACATGTGGGCGAAATTTTCTCCAGACATGCTCTGGAGTGCGTGGAACCGGTTGTTCACAGAAAAACGATAACACATCGTTTCTATATACGAAAAACCGCTATACGGAAGCCCCTACTCGTTTTGACCGTGTTTCAAGGCCCGTGGTCGGTCGAGACACATTTTCGACGCTAGCACCAGCTGTGCGAATTTGATAACAAAGCTGGACATGCCCCCCTGTCCCGCTGTTCAAGGCGATCAGTGAGATACCACTTTTGCGAAGTTCGCGTAGATGCTGCGATTGACATTCACGGTCGACAATAGATGGGGTAATAGGCTTGGACCAGCTCGTATATACGGGACACGGCAGTGTCGCGACAAAAAGGTCTTTCCTTTCAGCGACGCTAGTTAGAAACAACTCTAATGACACGGCAGTACTGATGTATTTGCGGAAATGTTGTTGTGCGCCGGCTGTTCTCACGTTTATGTAGAGACCTGATAAACGCGGCCTCTTCCCATCTGCAAGCATTAGTTTCGTCTGAACGCGCAAGGACGCTCATTCCTTGCTATGGGTTCCAGCGCCCAACGCGTGGCAGTGATCGTTCCACCTTGGACAGGTTTTGGCCGGCCTGCTCAACAAAGCGGTAGTAAAGGCAAGGCTAGTTTGTCTTGTGGCATCACCACAACGCTTGCATGGCCGAGTGATATGGCAGGCAGGTGGGGACAGTGGTCAACAGTATAAACTCACTTCCAATGTCACGCACAAGTATGCTGTACGCCAACTACAGTAACCGTCAAGGGAGCACTGACTTTCCTTCCCACCAGTCAATAACGTGAAATTGTTGCTGCGGTGTTCTGAGGGACAACTCTTGATAAAAAAAATGACAAAAAAATAGATGGTGACAGCTTCCACTCAGACAGCACCGCTTAGAACAAATTGAACAGCACGGCACGTGAAAGGGACAATCCGAGAAATATGAGCCAACCAAGAGCAGCGTTGACCATAGTCCCCAGTTTGTTTATGCGTTACCTGCATGCCCACCCCCCCCCCCTACGCAGACCAAACGCGACGTGGGCAGATAGAAGCTTGTGTGCGGAAGCGTACGAGCGTGGAGTCTGTAGCCAACACAATTATAGTCCCTTGAAGCGCTACCCCTCCGCTAACTCACCGGTTACAGACGTAGCAGAAACACAGATCGCACCGGTTCTTGTGGGTGCTCTCGTCTGTAAGGACAAAGGGTTTCTGCAGGCAGCAAGACGTAGGGAAGCGGGACGAGGAGGTACTTACCGTAAGACACCGATCACGTGAAGTGCTCGGTCTCCTGCATGATGGGTTGTTAGAATGGACGTTAATGGAAGCTTCCGCTGCTTCCACGGAAGCTTGCACAACATCTACGGAAGCATCTAGGAAGCTCCCCCGGAAGGTAATGAAAGCTTCCGTGGAAGCGGTGGAAGAGATTCCATGAAAGCTTCCAATGGAGTACTCGGAAGTAGAAGCTTCAGTGGAGCTTTCCACTGCTTCCATGGAAGCGGCCATGTTCTTCCGCGGAAGCGGCTTCCATAAAAGCTTCCACGGCAAGTCTTCAGCACTTCCACGGAAGCTCCCACCATCCCCATCGAACATACGTTCGTGGGAGCTTCCGGGTTTTCCCATAGAAGCTCCTTTCATCCTATCCATGGGAACTTCCACAACGTACATCCATAGCAGGCTCCACGTGCTTCGCCTCGGTGTGTCCCGCCCCCCGCTGTGCTGCGGTAACAGTTGTTGGTGATGGTGGTCGTAGTGGTGGTGGTAGTATCGCTGCTGCTCCAACCACTCACCAGGCATAGCGTCATGCTGGGGACTGCTGTCGAAGGCAGGGTACAGCGCTTGATTTAGTGTTTTGTATTTTTCACAACGATATTATATCGTGTCGCTCTTTAGGGAAAATAAATGAACCCACGCTATCATTAGGTGAAAGTCAACGACTAGTTAACCTAATCCACCTCTGAAAGTTGAGGTAGAATAAGTGCTTTATGGTTGGCGCGGACGATGATGTCGCAAAAATGTTGTGATATTGTTGGCCCTCTGCTCCCAGAGCTCCTCATCGTTCTTAGACGTATTTTTATGTTGTTCGTTCTGGCGCGAGATGAAGGTCACCTCACGGGACGAAGCTGCCTCATCGTAATCCCCGACTCCAATTATATCGGGGGTGGTTTGCTTGTGCCGTGCCCTGGCTGCCGGCTGGCCGGGTGTGGGTACGTCAGCTGTAAGTGGGACCAGTTGAGTGGTCGAAACTTGATTTCTAACAGTGTCCGTGCCCTCGCTGCCGGCAGTAGAGTGGCCCATACTTGATTTATCACAGTCTCCTGGCCAAAGATTTTGGTTGATGGCCTACCTTTGCCCCGTCAGGCCTACCTTTGACCCATCAAGCATTCTTCTGAGATTCAATATGTTTGTGCATTGCGATGTCGTTGACGGCTGTTCGTCAAGGGAAAAAGTGCCGCCAGCCAAGATCTATGCTCACTTGTGGCGGTAAAACTATTATGCTCACGATGCCAGCACCCAGATTGGACCTCTTCTCCTTTGGCCGAAACGAGAGATGCCACATCCTCCGCGGCTTTCGACTGCTCATGACGGCAAGAGTGTGGGGAGTATGGGCTGGGGGTCGGTTTCATGCTACGCCATTGCTTGTGCGTTGAGGGTTGGGCGCTCAAGAAACGTATGTCGAAATTCCGGTTCGGGCTATTTTACGTGTGAAAGCACGAGCTTAGCGCAAAAAAGTTGATATTCGTAGGGCAACATATGGTCGCGAAACGAACGTCACGGGCCTGTTCGGTTGCTGTGCACGCCGGGCGACCAGACTCCGTAAGACAGAGCGGACGGACTAGTTGGTGTCGACCGAATCGGACGGGGCTACGCCGCGGGAGGAACGGTACGGTGGTGGAGGCACAAACGGTGTCTACGATTTGTTTTTGAACGCACAGCAGCCCTGGTGGACAGCAATGGGAATAGCTATTATATCTAGAGGGCAGTGCCACATGCATCGTGGAGTTTGGGCTGGGTTGAGAAAACCTTTTGTAATATTATGGACCAGGTGACTGTGTTATCATGGGGACAGCGGGACACTTTGTACAAATAAAAAAACACGTTTTGAACGACATTGTATGCCTGTATGTGCGCGTTACGCTCACCCTGCAACATGTTGAGTTGCTGATCTTCGAGGGTATGCCTATTTATGCATTTCCTTGCCGTGCCTTCTGCTTGCTGTAGAGACGGCTTTTGCCACGCTCGCGCAGTGCCCAGGCGGGGCGCAAGAAACATGTCAAATACGTCAGCTGTGAGTTGAACCAAATAAATATATGAGTGGTCGATGCTGAGTTCGACGAGCAGAGTGATCAATAC
>JBBMHQ010069987.1:0-12575 GCA_037834295.1 Postelsia palmaeformis
AGAGAGATGATGATATGGAAAAAGGCACACGCCTGCACTCTGCCGGGCGGATGCCTCCCGGCCCCTGGGTCGACCCTATAGCTCTGACCCGATGGCTTCTGCTGGCGCCCCGGCGAGCGATCTAGCTGTGCAGCGTCCAGCTGTCATGTCTTGTCTTCGTTGTTCCACCCTACATGATAAGGTGGCCTTTTTTTCGTGGAACTGGATGGACGTGAACATAAACACAAAAACGGGATACTACTTACTGCTGTCCGGCTTCATCCGACCCGGGATTCGCGTGTGATCATTCTATAAGCTATGATATGCTCTCGCGTGTTCAAGTATCGGCACGAGAGAAGCCTTTGGGTGGGAAACGGCGAGTTTTTCGTGTTGTACAATGTCGAACCCGCGGGTCAGACCTGCGGGTCACAAAGGCGGCCTTCCGGCAGGTGACTGCACACGTCGGCGAAATACGGATCCGTGGGCCAGACCCGCGGGTTGGACGTGCGGATCAGCCGGGAAAAAATCGCGGGTCAAATGGACCTGACCCGCGAATGACCCGTATCTCACGGGTTATGACCCGACCCGACTCGTGACATTTTGAGCACCTCCTGACCTGACCCGACCCGACCCGAGGGATTTCAAAACCTCTTGACCCGATCCGACCCGACCCGTGAGATTTCAAATTCCTATGACCCGACCTGACCCGACCCGTGAGATATACGAAGTATATATGACCCGACCCGACCGGACCCGCGAGATTTTGAAAAAAATTGACCCGACCCAACCCGACCCGCGAGATTTTGAAACCCGCCTGACCCGAACCGCGGGTCGAGTCATGACCCGCGAGTGCTCGCAGACTCGTCCTACTCGTACGCCCGGTACCACCAGGTGTACAGCAGAGTGGCCAACACAACTACTACTGCTACTGCTAGCTGTATTGCTGGGTATTATGTGTATAATACCAGTGCGACGACACAGGTAACACCGATGAAGTGATGCGCGTGATCTCTCGCCCATAAGCCAAATGCCATCAACCACAGAGCAGCGGTTTTTGCTCTTTGGAGGGAGGGGGGTTGTCTGCGCTGGTGCAGACCGTACGAGCAGCAGGAGCAGCAGCAGAGAGAGACTTGACTCTAACCTTTTTTATGAACTTTCGTCAACACACGCATAAATTCGGTCAATTTTGTCTGCCTTTTCGATCCGCCTTGAGTACGTATGTGGGAATGCCGAACCCTATGCGCGATAAAAAAAAGGCATGTACCGGGGGGGAGAAGGGTAGACACCTGTGACCACGGCTTGCCCAGAAGGGCGTCGAGGGTGGCACCTCCTACGAACTACCAGGAAGGTGAAAGTGATATTATAAAAAAAAAGAAAAAGTACCGGGGTATTCAAGATTGGGACCAGCCTCGTGCGCCTACGAGTACCACCCCCGCACGCCGGCTCGTCGGCTTGCTGCAAAAGTTTCAAAACTGAAGGTTTCTGACAGCTTTTGGAACCACAGCCAGCATTCCCAATCGAGCAGTACAGTACTGCAGGCAGCGGGTTACACCTTCACCCCTTCGCCACGACGCAGTCATCGCAACACCGGCCAGCAGCAACACGCACACGTGACGTATCCCCCCACCCCCCCCGCCCAGCGCCACGACGGCCATGCTTCTCTCAATGCCGATATCCACAGGGTTTCCCCTCGTCTCTCACCTGGCCACCCGCTGGATGGGATGGTATCCCCATACCCCTCGGTTGAGGAACCTGCGGACGACCCAGCGGAGTCGACTGCATTCCCGTGTCGGACATGGCAGAGTAGTCTATTAACAGTGATGTAGTGTGGTCTTTTCCCTGTTCAAAGAAGGGCCTGCTCACAGTTCTGCCAAGGTCCCCGGATCCCGTAAGTGTACGCCTCGACGTCTTATGAACTCCATCCTGAGCAAACTCATCGAACGAAGTAAACCGATAGCAACGGCGTCGTACGGTAGAAACTCTGTGTTTCGCCCCCGGAAGACTGCGACTAGCGCACGCCCTCAAGCCCCAGCGAAAAGTACCAGGTGCGTAGGAAATTAGCTAGTGGTAGCTGCTGGTTTGGCCACCTTTTCTCTAGCGGGAGAAACTTCTATTTTGGTTGGTTTTTTGAGTTTTTCCAATCCGTTTTTCTGCTACGTTTGCACAGCGCATAGACGCTCGAACGCCCGGTGCTGCTGCTGCTGTCGTGGTCTGGTGCTGCTATTGCAGGTTCAAAATCAACGTCCAAAAATGGCGCGTGGTTGGCGATACGCTGCCTGCGTAATCATGCTGGTTCTCGCAGCGGGCACTGGAGGAGGGAGAGTGGAGGCTTCAGCGGGAAAGGAAGACGACGAGCGGCGTGCCGAGTACGAGAGGTGAGGCCGGCTGATGTTTCGGACTTGATTGAAGTTGTCTGCGGTGATGTAAGGCCAGCGGCAAACGGCAGCAGCACCAGCACCAGCACCAGCAGCAGCAAAAGACGAAGCCTGCCGAGAATTTCAAGCCAAGGTAGGCACCACCCATACACTGATACCACAAGTGTCGACAGGCTCCGAGGCGCCGACCGAGGACCCGGACGTTTCCACGTGAAAATGACACGAGAACGAAAACCTGACATATCTTCCTAGCAGCTGCAGTGTAGAGTATCGGTCTACGGGAGGAGCGCTTAACATGATTTACGTCGTACGATCGGAAAGTGAGCTTGCTGGATGCCCCCAAAGCGCGCGATGCCGCCGAATCATGTCATCACCCCTGTTTTTCGTAGGTTTGTTCTGATCTATAGAGTATGAGCACATGCAGCTACTGCTGTGTCGCCCTAGACAACACGTACCCGTGGCATGAGATACAACGACAGCAGCACGAGTGCTTGGAATAAGCTGGAAGCACTATTAGACGGCCGGTAACGATTCCTGGATTATGGTACTCGGTACGAGTATGTAAGTAGTACTCCCAAAACGTCGTCAGCGTAACAGCAAGTACCCAGCGAGGACCAGCCATTCCGGCCCCTGGGACCCTTGGGACTAGCGGGTGTGTACTCAGTCGTTCCAGCTTATTGTACCCTGAGGATCTGCCAGGACTCCCGTCAGTTCAGCCTCTGGTGCCCTGAGGAATCGCGAGGACATCAGCCTTTTCTGCTTCTGGCGCCATGAGGACTCGCGAGGACAGCAGCAGTCATTTGAGCTTCTGGCACCCCACGTAGGGACGCAGTACTTGATAACGACTCGGACTCGCGAGCCGATGACTGAGTCCCGATGACTGGTACTGGTACTCTGACGACCTTTCGCACTTTTTCTTTCTCGAGGGGCGATACGTCTCATAATAGCACAATCCACAGAAATACCTGGTATTGGTATCATACGTTGTTTTCTGTCTGTTCGAACCGTTGGCTCGGTACCCGCGAGTACGCACTCAGTCACTCGAGCTTCTGATCCCCTGGTGACCCGCGAGTTTGCACTCACGTAACTTCATCTTGTGATACCCTGGGCACTCGCGAAGGACTCAGCCATTCCACTTTCTGGTACCCTGAGGACTCGGTACTTCAAGGATGACTCGGACTCGCGAGCCATCGACTGAGTCCCAATGAGTTGTACTGGGACTCTAACGACCTTCGGAGGACCGCTTGTAGTCCCCGAGTAATACATACCGTTGCCAACGTACGTGGGAGTTTTTTTCCCCTCGCAGCTTATAAACAAGCATGGCCCGGCAGCAGCACGGCCAGCAGAAGCAGCAGCTGGAGAAACGCGTGCGGTCTCATCAAGCTTCTACTGCTACAGACGCAGACACACATAGACACACTATCATCGCACACGAATCGGTGCGGGTTTCGTCGATACAACTCGGCATTATTTGCCTTGTGGCGTGTTGATTGCCACAGGTGGTCGGGGGGAGAGGGGGGGAGGGGGTGGTGGTGCAAACTATATTCCGGGTAGTTCGAAGTGTACACCAAGTCAGCTCTCGACGTTGTTGTTTTTTTCGGCAAAGCTCTTGCGTGCACCGCGCTTCGATCCCTGAGGTCGATAGGCTCCTCAAGGGTCACGACCCACCTGGCCCGTCGGTCGAGTTATTAATTCGTGGACGTCTTACGGGTCGATTCGAGTCAGGAGGGTTTCCAACCTAACGGATCGGGTCTATTATAGTCACCCTTGCCCGACCCGATCCGACCGGATCCTCGAGATTTGACCCGATCCGTGAACAGCCGTGATGGGCATTTGCCATCATATGACAAGTATGACAAGCGGCCAGCTGCTATTACAGGGGAGCACAGTAAATAGGACCACGTATTGTCAGTAAAAATAGGTAAATGTACAGGTTTTTGTTTGCACCATAGGCCCTATTAACTATGCCCCTCCCCCAATAGTAGCTCCTCGAACAGGGGGGGAGAAAACAAAACAAAATACGGGCCTCCTGACGAACCCATAGAACGAAAACGAAATAACAGGCTGGATAAAGGGGGGGGGGGTGAGGGAAGACCTCCGCCTGCCCACCGCCTCCACGACCACCACTGCTGTCACCACCATTTCCACGGCCCCTAGCACGCCTGCCTCTTCACCGCCTCCTTCTCCACCACCACCACCACCACCCGCAAAGAAGACGCCCTATTGTCGTGCCTCGGTGCAGCGTCAAAACGCTCCTTCAATAACGCTGAAGTTTGTTGTCACACGACGTACTGCACGCACTATTCAGAGTCATATTGAAGTCATCATATTACGGGGGGCTATATTAAATAGGACCTACGGTAGGCACAAATAACATTATGCTCCGCTTCCTCAATAACAATATTTTGGTCCTATTTGCTATAGGTTCCCCCCCAGTAGTATTCTGTAAGCTCTTGCACTCGTAGCCTAAGAATTATGCAGAGCAGCGGGCAGGTCTCTGCGGGTTGTCCAAGAAAAACGAAAAAGGAGACGGAACGGCGAGGGTCTCGAAAACGGCGAGCACGCCCGAAAGAGCCACCCCTTTCTATCAGGGAACGAACGCCTCCCGACAAACAGCCAAACCGACGAGAAAAATAGACCGGGGCCGACAATACACGACTTTTCTTACTATTATTAATAGTATTAACATGCGTAGTAGCACTCGTCCGGGAATATAAGCAACGTTTACAGTAGTATATAGCGTTCACTCACACCAATAGACACTAACTATATATAGCCAGGTACAGCCGTTACATTTCTGGACAGAGTGGCACGTACGTACGTATCATACGTGGTACGTACACGCAAAAAATGAATATCACCCTCGACCGAATTTTATTTATTTTTGAGTTTTTTTCGGTACTCGTTGTATAATTGCTGGGCACAATAGTGCACAAAAAAACCAACGCCGAGCTCGGACGATTGTGTGTAATGGAATGACACGGTCGGTACCTGACACTACTGCTGTCCGCTGTTTGTGCCGTGCCCCCCGTGTGTTGGAGGAACTGGGCATCTGTTAATGGGGAAAGTCTTTCCCGGGGCGTGTGTGATACCTCGCGCTGTGTCTACCTACCGCTGTATATATATATATATGCTGTATATATATATACCTAGTACCTGGTACAGTATATCCACTGCTTGTGTCGCTGCCGAAAATTTGGAGCATTGGCGGTAGACACGCGTCGTGTAGAACGGGGGGTGCTGGACGGGGGGTGCTGGGGGGTGCTCTGAACGCAAGACATGCCGCTTAGTGTTGCATATCGAACCAGAATCGAGTTCGATATATGCGATACTGTACTGACGAGCAATCTCAGTGCTGAGATACATGAGAAACCTCTCGGAACTGAGCTGACTTCTGCCCCCGCCAGCAGGACCTGAGCTCCAAATTATCGATGATTTTCTGGCCCATCAATAATAGACAGTTCTGATTTCTGGGCTTGAGAGTAGATGGCTGAAACAGGCGGAAACGATAACGTCCCGAAAGTTGATTTATAACCCGAGTGAGGCGGATAAAAAAAACTGAGAACTCACACTCGGCAATGCCTTCCTCCCTGCACCACTTGGCAGTGCCCTGCTCCTGTTCGCAAGATCGAATGGTACATTTCATAAGTCAACGTCCTTCATGTTTCGCTATTTTTTTACGAACAAAAGTTGGTCCTATTTACTATGCCTCGCCGTAATAGTGCTAACGCCGAGCGTCTCATACGTGGCACTTTGCAGTGCTCCTGGCTGCTGTACGAACGATGTTGTTGTGCCCGATGGCGGATGTATTTTTTTGTTGATGTTGTTGTTCTTTTTGTTTCCAGCGTTTTATTTTATTTTACTTAAAATGGCTGTTATAGTGCACCCCTTGGCAATACTGTCACACCAACAGCCTCGAGTTGAATATATACGCCTTCTACCGTTACGGGCATGCATGGAGCCGCCGGCGGGCGTCAGCCCGCCGCGGCGAAGACCCCCTTATATGTATATATATATATATATATACAAGGGCTCCGCATGGGTGCTTGCCGGCACCCATGCCCCGGATAGGAAAACATACCTCAGTGCCAAGGCGTTTGATTCTGTGTACCGTAGGTCCTCTTCAATATGGTCCCTCGTAATACTGTATACTTCGTAAATGGTATGCAGATAGTAGCCACAAAACAGTTATTAATAGTTGAGCAGCGGCATCAGCAGTCTATCAAGCAGATCGACAGGACAAAGCGCCGGCGATTACGTTGGTTGTTGCAGGAAACTCAGCAGCAGCAAGCAGAAACAACAGCAAAGCGTACAGGTATATGTATATATATATACGTATCGTCCGAAAACTACGCTGGCACGAGACCTCCGCCGAGATGCCAAACAAAATATCAAAATATCAAATTACGAGACGGTACTCGTGCAGCTTCCGAAGCAGATAAATCCGTTTCTTCAGCTTTAGAGTGCGGAGATACCTCACTGAGAGAGGGGGTGACTTGCACAGTAACCATGCTCACGGGGGCTAGCAGCCAAACATATCGCGGACATGGCAAGAGCAGCAGCAGTAGGACAGCACAGCAGTAGTTGCGCATACATAGCAGCAGCAGCAGCAGAGCAGCGGCGTAACAGCGGCAGGAGCAGCCGCAGTAGCCATGGACCACAGTATTTTGAACGACGTTTTGATGGGCCAAAGGTAGTCCTGACGGGCAAAGGTAGGCCGTCAACATAAATCTGTGAGAAATACGTACTGGTAGCGATCATAATTGGGTATCGATCACTCTATCTACTCGTCGAACTCAGTATCGACCACTCATACATTTAGCACAATTCGCAGCTGACGTACGTATTTGAGATGTTTCTCGCGCCCCATCTGGGCACTGCGCGAGTGTAGCAGAGGCCGTCTCTACAGCAAGCAGTAGGCACGACGAGGAAAGGTATCAGCATACCCTCGAGGGTCGGCAACGGCACATGTTGCAGGGTTAGCGTAACGCGTACATACAGGCATACATGTACTCGTTCAGATCTTCTTCTTTTTTCCTCGGCTGTTAAATTGAAATACATAACGCCTTCACAGCACAACCAAAACTCCACGATGCAAGTGACACTGATTGCCATTCCCATTGTTGTCGGCCGGTGCTGCTGTGCGTATAAAATTATTTTCGTAGACACCGTTTGTACCACCTTACCGCTCGTCCCGCGGCGTAGCCTCGTCATATACGGTCGAGACCAAATAATCCGTCCTCTCTGTCTTAAGGAGTCTGGTCGCCCGGCGTGCACAGCAGCCGAAGCGGCTCGTGGCGTTCGTTTCGCGACCATATGCTGGCCTATGAATCTCAACATTTCTGCGCTAAGCTCGTGCTTTCACACGTAAAATACCCGGAAATAATCGGAATTTCGATACAGTAGTGGGGGTCCCCGAACAAGGCGGTGGTGGGGCAGCTGAAAATAACTGCCTTTTATAGGGCAGCCGCCTTATTCTCCAATAAGGCTGTTAGGCGCCTTAATAAAGGTTTTCAGAGTGCCCCAATATGGCGGTCACCGCCTTATTGGGAGCATATTAACCCCCTTTTTAGAACGCACGCTTATCATTGTTCCAATAATACATGTGCATCGACCCCTCCGCCATCATCACATACCGCGCTACCCCTCTTACAACGGACAGTTCCGTGGTCGCACGACAGTGTTACGACGAACAACGAAACGTAAAACACTGGTATGGCAGGCAGCATCTCGGTCGACGAGAGCGCATGATAAGGACGGACCAAACGCGAGGGTTGCAGACAAACGGTACTGGACAACTGTCCCCTGCGTAAGCTAGCATTATTTTGCACGGCACTTGTTGCTTGCCGTATGTCAATAAAAAAATCGAAAGTACAGCTCTGCTTTGTGTAACGCAAGAGCCTACTATTAATAGCACCCCTTTGCCCCCTTCTCAGGCTCACTACGACAAATTCTCTAGCGTCAGACTGCCGCAAGGGCAAAGATTCGTGGGCTGTGATCAACGCTATTTTGGCTTTTTGGAGGTGGAAGACGGCCGCCCGACTGCCGGTTCATCCGCTGCCTTTTTCAGAGAGGCGAAGTGCTGCGAGAGTTGAGCATAGGGCGGCGGCTGGATGGCCCCATGCTCCGTGCTTTCCCCACTGCTCTCTTCCTTCTCGTCATTAGAGACGCCGCCTTCCTCCGAAAAAATGTCTTCCAACTGCTTTGTCACCTCGTCCACCGCATCCAGGCGCAAAGCCTCCACGACGTCTTCCTGATCCTCCATTGTGGCCCAAACCTTCGCCGCCTGGATGGCGGCCTTTCCGGCAGCCCCCCCCGGGGTGATGTCCAGGTTCGCCAAGAGTTCTAGCAACTCTGTATCAGGCGGGGATTCACCGTCCTTTGCTACGCGCACGCGGAAGCTCAAGTTGTTGAGGGTTGCCGCCAGCCCCTGCACAGGGTTGTCGGAGACGTTTCGCACGACCTTTCCTCAACCCCCCCGCGTGAGTAGCTCAAGAGTCTCAACCTTCTGGGGGTTGTCAGCCGCTTCAGGGTAGCGCTTTTCCCCGCCTTCGCTGCTCCAGACTGAGGTTTCCTCGATGACTTCCCTCGCCGGAGGATGTCGTCTTGCGCTTGCCTGCAGCAGCTGCAGAGAGTCCGTTTTTCCCCGGCTTAGGTGCTCCAGATTGAGATTTCTTCGATGATCCCCCCTCACCGAGGGATGTACTTTTACGCTTGCCTGCAGCAGGTGCAGAGACTGCTGCAGAGGTTGCTGTTTCGTTCTTGCGAAGCAACGATACATGTGGGACAGATGCGACTCTGCTCGCGCTGCTGCCCTCTCCATCGACTTTGCCGCATATACCGTGGAGTCGGCCACCACAACCCCCCCCGACAAACGTGGCCGTCGGGAGCTTTTGGCGTAAGGTGTGACAACAGGCACGTCTCGCCTGCAGCACAGGGCATGATTGGTGTGCCTCCGCTGCTGGTCAGCACCGATCGGTGTCGGCTGCAGCTTGTACGCGCGCCGGGCGGGCGGTGTGTGTGTACGTGTAGAGAGTGTGTGTGCGTGTAAAGAGCTGTCGGGATTCGCGCGCGCGGCCGGACGTCGTATTCGGCCGCTTCGACGGTTTCGTTGAGTATTAGGTGTGCGAACCGGCACAATGCGGCCGAACTTCACAAAACATCTGCAAAACATAGATAATTATTGGGCAACGTATGTTCTCTCTCTCTGTCGTGTTCTTCCCTTTGAAGGCTCTCAAAGGAGAGGGGCAGACTGTGTACTGTATCATATAACCGCCTCATAGCGGGTCTGCGTTGGATAGTTACCGCCATATACAGAGACCGTCCTGTATATGGCGGTCACCGCCTTATACAGGATTCCACTTGTGCCAGCCAACTTCAGCTGCCATGTATAGAGGGCAACCGCCTCATTCAGACCGCCTTATTCGGGGACTCCCACTGTACTCGTTTCTTCAACGCACCACCCCTCAACGCACAGGCAACGGTGGAGCATGAGATCGGCCACCCCAGCCCATACTCCCCACGCTTTTCTCGCCATGAACTGAAGTCGGAAGCCGTGGAGGATGCAGCCTCTCCCGTTTCGGCCAAAGGAGAAGAGGTCCAATCTGGGTGCTGGCATTGTGAACGTAATATTTTTACCTTCACGAGCGAGCATAGATCTCGGCTCACGGCACATTTGCCGATTGACGGACAGCCGTCAACGACATCCCAATGCTCAAAATAATCAAAATTATTTGTTCCCAAGACTGACGTAGAATTACACCGCTTACGATTATGCAGCTGTACGTGGTGAATGCGCCGATTTCAATCTGTAAATTGAGTATCTACCACTCGACTGGTCGAGCTCACAGCATATATACGTCGATTGACGGCACTCTCGCCCCGTGACGGACAGCTGTCATGAACCTCTCAACAATAAAATCATTTCAAATTTATGGAGGAGTTGGACGGGCGAAAGCTAGACCGTCAACCAAAAACTTTGACCGCCAGGCAATGAACCACGCAGCAGCTTACTAGGTTGAGTACCTACCACTCAACTGGTCGAAGCCACAGAGGAGCGCAGCACACCCTGCCAGCCGGCAGCCAAAATATTTGACCGCCATGCAATGAATCACGCATCAGCTTACTAATTTGAGTATCTACCACTCAACTGGTCCGACTCACAGCGGAGTGCAGCTCACCCTGCCAGCCGGCAGCCAGGGCACACGGCGCAAGCACGCCCGAGGCCACCCCCGGCGCAGCAGCGGTCGGGAACCACGATAAGGGAGTTTCGGACCGAGAGGTGAAGCTCAGAGTGATCTAGCGCGAAAAACGCCAAATCTACGTCTGAGAAAATGTGCGGAGCGCTCACAGCACACCGCCAACAATGTCGTCCTTGTATTTATACATCGAAGGCTCGATATTTGGATGTGCTACATCGAAAAAAATCGATACGGCATCCAACAGACACCTCGTGATGCCTCTGCTCTGCTGCTCGGCTCCGGTTGGTTCGCGATTTACAGGTTCGTGGAGAAGATGATGGACTCGATGCCTGCCGACAAACTGGCGGAGGAGCTGGTCGAGGTAATTCACCGTACCATGGACTCGGAGAGGCGGGAGCGCAGGAAAAAAGAGCTGCAGAGGGATTTCGACACGGACGATGAGGCGTTGCTCGAGAGGTGCGGTGGCTTGCCCCCTCTGTTTCTGTTTCGTGGAACGTTTTTTTCCCCCCCCAAAAGTACCTCAAGCTCACCACATATATGATATATATCTCATTTATCTACAGCTGCACCCCATGTTTGGGATCAATACACACATATATTACCTGGTATATGATACTTGGGGACGGGTTGGGAAAGTAGTATGGATAGTAAAGCTGTCGCTATTAACAAAGACTCGCGCACCGGGATATGGTCACAACTGTCGTCAACTTGCGTGCGTGCGTTATTAATATTAGTAGTGGAAGGTGCAAAACCAACCCAACCCAACCCAACCGAACTTTTTTTTTTTTTTTTTCAATCGAATGTTGGGCTTGATTTTTCGTGAGCGTGACGGCACTCGGAGCTCCGCGGAAGCTTGAGGGTAAATTCGGGAAGGTTCCCCTTTCGTACAGTACTGTACAGTATTTTACGGGGGGACCGTACATACGTAGTGAATAGTGAATAGGAGCGGTTGTCGTTATTAATAGTACGAAAATGGGTACCTGGTAGATATACGAGTACTTGTGTACTTGCGTATACCGCAGGCCCCATTTAACCCTCTTAGAACCCCATTCCCGTTTTGGGGACAGACCAGTCAAGTTCCAAGTAGTTTGTCCACAATTGTCCCCAAAACGGGACTGCGGTTCTAACGGGGTTAACACGGTCCCCGGTGGTAGTATACCTGGTAGTTTTTTTTTGCCCGCCGTCGAAACTAGAAACTCGCATTCGGTCGCAATGGATACTGACTGCTGTGTCTATTTATTAGTATCATCTTCCCCCGTAGTAGCTGAGTATTTTTTAAAAAACTTTTTTCGTTGCCCGCCGTCGAAACTACAAAAATCGCTTTCGGTCGCAATAAACACTGCTCTCTACTGCTTTCTATCTATCTGTCTGTCTGTCTGTCTGTCTGTCTGTTTGTCTGTCTGTCTGTTTGTCTGTCTGTCTGTCTGTGATGGACGGTACGACGTTCGAGTGGTCCTTCTCCTTCGTAAAGACGGTTTCATAATATGCCGATGCCTGATGCCATGGTATACATACAGCAGCAGCAGCAGCAGCAGCAGCAGCAGCAGCAGCAGCAGCAGCAGTAGCGGTAGTAGTAGTGTCGGTGGAATAGTACGGTACAGATGGGATTCACCGTTTTGATACCGCAGTGTCTTGAAATCAGGTTTGGGGACTAACTACTTGGAATTTTTCTGGATTGTCCCCAAAAGAGATGTAAAGACACTGCGGTACTAAAAGGGTCGATAACCGGTGTCCGCTGTGATGCCGCTTGCCGGCGTGTTGGTCTGGTTGCACATACATATGTACGGGGATCGTAGAGGGATGTGGCCGCTACTGCTGTGGCAGTCAAAAAATAAACACACCATGTAGGTATTTTGGCATGATGCGTTGTAGGGTACCTGGTAGGGCTGTGAGTCGGTTTCATTTCACAACTAATAACTAGTCGCTCGTCGGCGAAGCCGACTAGCTGACTTTAGTCGGTAAATCGGCTGGCGAAGCCAGCCGACTTACCGGCTAAAGTCAGGCGAGCGAAGCGAGCCGA
>JBBMHQ010069998.1:0-13129 GCA_037834295.1 Postelsia palmaeformis
CGGCATTGGTTGCCAACCGTCCCGTTATTGGAGAAAATCGAGCTCTGGAAAAGACGATGGCACCCTCGTGCGAACTAACTGGACGTTTTTCGTGCGGTACATTACCTACTTGTGAGCCCCACCCCCCGACACAACGTATTCCCTCCTCCTCCAACAAAGGCCTTTCGTCTCCCTGAAATCGGAAAATGAGTCGTTGTCCCCGCATGTTTTTCTCTCGGCAGGTTTTAATTTTTCGGGGGGTTATTCGTGCGCAGACATTAATATCAAGGGGCACCATAGTTAATAGGACCAAATATTGTTAGCAAAAATAGCGAAATATATAGGTTTTTGTGTGTACCGTAGGTCCTATTCAATATGGTCCCCCCGGAATAGTAGCAAAATTACAGTAGCACCGTGTCACATTCATGACAACACCCCCTCGGCGGACGATTTCTGCCAAGCTGATTTTGTCAGCAACCCGGCGGAGATGGCAAATGCCGAGCGATGCTTCGATCGAAAATAATCTTGCAAGGGTCTGATCGTCAGTATAAGGGACGTTTCGAAGTCAACACAATTGTCGAAATGTACCTTATATTTATGGTCAGACTGGTATGATTTATTTCCAAAGCCAACAAATGTCTATGTGCCCCCCCCCTCCTATGTTAACGAGAATGTCGGCTCGGATAGTGGTTCCAGGGTGTGTGTTATTATCTATAAAGGCGAATATTTCAGGCCAGGTAGTGTCTACATCAGTAATAGTATTGTAGAGCACTATTATATGGTAATGGCATTCCAGCGATAAGGTATGCCTTGTTCGGTAGGGCTATCAGTGCCCTTAAGGAGCCCCGTCGGTCAGAAATGTTGCCTCAGAAGGCAAAAAAGTGATACCCCTATTATCGTAGCAAGCGTCCTCAATCACGCAAAGCTTTCACACCTCGGAACAGATCATCAATTCCCACTTGATTGATTATCTAGATGTTTCAGAGAAAATATATCCCTGATCTGCATGGGCTACCTGGAACATATTTCCTGGGTTGGATCTGTGCTTAAATATACATATCCTGCACTGCATCTCATAACGTCTGGTTAGGATCTACAGTAGATGATATCGTGTCTGGCTGTCCGACGGGTGAAAGCTTGACCCGCGTTCTCCTCCTCCTCCACCTATTTCTCCTCCTCATGCTCCTTCCTCTCCTTATATTCCCTCTCTTCGCCTTCCTCCTCCTCCGCCTCCTTGCTCCCACCCCGGCTGCGCGAAACAATGTTTTTGTCCTCACAGCTAACGGAGGAAGACGAAGCGATGCTATCCGACTCTGAGGCGGATTACGACGCCTACGACAATTTATCGGAGAGAGCCCACAGCAAGCTTCTGTCGCCCAACTTTGTTTTCTTCCGCTGGCACGCCACCTTCATGCTCATCATGCTGCTGATTTTCGTGTTCTACATGCCCGTCAGGGTGGCGTTCTTTCCGAAGGAAAGGTGGGTGAACGCACCCCCCCCAAGGGGAGGACAACTCGAAAGGACTGCTACTTGAAATTTTGCGTGAAAACTCTCGCACTAAGGGCGCGAGCTGGCTTCGCTATCGGTCGCCAACTACCGAAGCGAAAAAAGGGTGTTGACCCCATCCCCCGACTATAGCAGCCACGATGCCGCTGCTGTTATGTTGTAAATTTTCGGGAAGCGGTGCTTCTGTGTACCCCTGAGGACATAAATGAAATCTCGCGCGCGCAAGTTTTATGTTTGTTTGTTTGTCTTTTTTCATCTTTGTGTCCTCCAGCAGATGAGTAGAACATACTTCGAAGCACCTAGTAGTGCTCAAGCTCACCGACCACTCTCCCACGCATAACATTTAAGTCGTTTTGCATGGGGTCTTGTGCACGTTTCCACTACTTGCCGCCCCGCCTCTTCCTTATCCAATGATCGCTGTTTTTTCGTCCTTGTCGCCTCCCAGCGGGGATTGGTCGAGAGTGGACATCTTTTGGAACGTCGTCTTCATCGTGGACCTTCTCATCAATTTGAACACCGGTTTCATCGACGATACCGGAGTGGTGAGCTTTTTTCCGGTGTATGCTGCCACCGTACCCATGGTGATAGCGCTGCTCGCTTCTTTCGTGCAGCAGAGTAGTGTCGACGTTGTCGCCCACTTTTTTCCTCATCCCGCCTTGCTTCCTCTGCCCTCCTGGCCTGGTGATTGTATTCGTAGCTGTAGTATTGCGTGGTCTTCGGCGCGCGTACCTGCTGGTATAAGTACAGAGGTCAAATAAACACCCCGAGGATAAGACGCTGGCCTTGCAGGGCAAGCGTGGACGGAGATTCGCGATGAAACCTAGCGGGCGGATCGATGCCATGGGCTCGACTATCATGTACATGGCATCGTCTCTCCACAAAAAAACGATGCCACAAATATTTTCAGTATCGTCTCCCTGAAGAAAACCCGCTTGGAACAGATCATCCACAGATAGATAATCTAGATCCTTACCTGCTGTTTTGATATGCTGTGCAATCCTATCCAGGAATGATCTTTGTATGATCTGTCCGACGAGTGAAAATAAATATTTCATCCATCGCGCGAATTACTTCGGATTGGCCTTCGCGTTGCCTCTCGTGGCTGTGATGGGTTTTTGCCCGATTTCAATGGGACCGTCGAATGCTCATCAAGTGCGCGCGATCCTTGTGAAGGAGAGGTTGGAGTGCTTTTTTTGCCGCCGCCGCTGAACTTCGTGGCTGCGTCCCTCTAGCCGTCAGTGGCGCCGGCAGCCAACCATGCTGGGGCAGGAAGCGCCCGACTGCTTGCCCGCTCTACTTCTTGAGTTTAATCACGCACGGGACGGCGTGCCCTGCGCATGTTTTCGCCATCCACTGCTGCTGTGTCTCGTCCGTGCGGAGGGAGGGCTTCAAGCGGAGAGGCATCCCAAGCCACGCTTTAGTCCCTATCTATTCCGCGCAGCTGTATGTACCCTCGTCTTCAACTTGTCCCATGTATGCGTATGTCTGGCCCGACTAGGCCGAGTGGTGACCATATCTGCCGTGCAGGAGAACCTGTGTCTTCCCCCATCAGGCCGAGTGGGGGGCATCTGAGTAGATGCTGTTTTCCTTGTGGTACATTCACTACTAACCCCTCCCTTGCTCCGAAAGATGGGTGCAAACAAGTGGAGCCTTTTATGCGCTTGCGTGTCAAAAGTCCGCGGGCAAGAAGGCTTCAGTTTTCATACGTGGAAACCGGGCTGCCTCGAACCGCTGGGACCCTACAATCAACGAACGCATCTCGAATATGTATCACGTCATGTTCCCGTTTCCGTTCGGGCAGCGCCAGCCTCCACGTTGATCGACTGACGTTACATCTATCAGACCTCGCTAGGAGTGCATTCAACAGCCCCCCCCTCCCCCCCCCTCTTATCTCGAAAGAAACGCATGGCCAACGGTAATATGACTGAATGCAACCAACCATCAAGTTCGCCTCCTCGTGCCCCCGCCCTGTTCAACCCTGCGCGTGTTTTTTGTATGTCCATGTTGTGCCCGCCCCTCCTTTTTTGTCGATCACTCCGAATCCGAAAAAACAAAGGTGGTGTACAATCGACGCGAGATTTTCTGGCGCTACGCCAAGGGGTGGCTGATCGTCGATTTCCTGGCCGCGTTCCCGTTCACCTTTCTGCCCGGCCTCGGCCCTCACGACGATGATGCCGGTTTCCACGTGGCCTACATCTTAAGCCTGCCCAAGGTTTTGCGGCTGTACGAGCTGCTTACCGTGTCGCAGGAGAATCACCGCCTCCACGAGGGAGTGTTCTTGGCGATTCGCACCCTGCTTTCCGTCGTCATCGTGAGTCGTGGCTGCTCCTTTGTTTTTCGCACCGCTTCCCCCCCCCGGTGTAGGAATGACGAATAACAACAGGAACTACCTGCTGTATTGAGTGGGCGTGGGCGGCGCGGGGTGGGGCGCGGGACGGGACCAGACGGTGTTGTACTTTGTGGTCTAGTTAGCGGTGTTCTAAGGTAGTTTATCTTGGCTTAGGTTAAATTACAGTAGTTTTTATGTCGTCACATTTGGTTCCCAGCTGACATCAACTTGTTTGTTTTGTTTTGTTTTTCTGGCGTCACTTTTTGTTCACGGCTGCCATGCACAACTTACTATTGTGTTGCTTTAGTTGTTTTTGTGGCCTTTTTTCTTTCCAGCTGCTGCACTGCCAACTTGTTTTGTTTTGTTTCGTTTCTTGTGGTGGCTTTTTCATTCCAGCTGATATGTCAACGTGCGTGTGCTCTTTTTTCGTCGTCTTCACTATTTCTCCCCAGCTTCTATACGCGCATATCACGCCTTGCGTGCCAGCTCAACTCGCATGATACTAGTATTAGTATAGGATATTTTACCGTTAGCGGCCTTCTGGACAATAAGCCGCTTGTCACAGGTGTCGTCCCTTCTCCCCCCCAGTATATACTGCTCGTCGACTTGCATCGAGCTTTTCCCCAACTCGCGCTCCCGTACCCTCGGTTCGGAGGAAATTACCGTATCGCACGGGTGATAGGATAGCACACCCCCTGAGATGAATTTCGGAGAAGGTTCCATCCAAAACGAAGAGCCTATGTATAGGGCACACGTGATTTTTCACGAAAATTGTGGTTTTGGGAAGAAGTCTCGTTGTTGCGAGAAGCTCAGCTTTGAAATTCGTTCGAGGCGGCGTCTTGTCCAGTCACACGTGAGATAATGTACAGTATTACCTTGTCGTACGTGTGGTACGGTGTGTTGTCTCACCACACGTGTGATGCGGTAAATGAGCGCCGTGCTGAAGAGTGTAAGTAACCCGTCCGTTCCATCCGGATGTAGGGCAGGACAATCCCGATCTTACGGTCCGGATTATTGTTGTTCCAGGACGCCTGCCGCCGTGAGGGGTGCGCTTCCCTTTTTTTAATCAAGGCTCCTCGCTTATGATCGACATGAATGGGCTGAACCTAACAAGCCATGCCTCGCCTTTATACATAGGTGCACAACGAGTAAAAATTCGTGTTCAAACAAAAAAAACGACAGGTTGGATAGTTTCGTCGTCGAAGAGATCCCCTCCCCGTCAGTCGTGATTGTTTTTTTTTGGCCGAAAAGTGGCACCACTCTTGGCTTCGAAATAAGGACCGCTTGGTATTCATGCTGGTGTATAAAAAATCCTTATATTTCCGGCCGGAGTGGTGTATAAGGCATGCCCTATCGCAGCATGCGTCGCGGGTGGTGTGTTTTACGTAGGTTGGAAGAGAACCCGAGCGTGCACGATTTGTTCTGTGTACGTATTTTACCATCGTATGTTATGAGTGCAGGTGGTGGTTGTGGGTTTCGAAAGAGAACCCACGCGTGTTTGCCATCATGCTTTGTGAGTGCAGGCGGTGGCGGTGGCGGTTGAGTTGTAGGTTTGAAGAGGACCGAGGGTTGTCACAATTGTTTTGTTTCTTTTGCAATTTACATGTCAGCAATTGCTGTAGTAATGCCGATCCTTTTTTGTCGGTATTCGGGCACGAACATATGATGGCGTCTTGCCTCTACAGTACGTACAAAACCTTCTCAGCAGGCTCCAGTGCGAAAGCTATTTTTTTCGTGCGTCTGAATTATTTTGCGGTCGGGCTGTTTGTACGCAACGCTCCGGCAGAAATGATGCCTCAGAAAACACATACCGTATGACAGAGACAGAGGAACTGGAGCGGAAACCATTTTGTTTCGGAAAAAAAAAGAGGAAACCCGCAATGAAGAGACTCGTTTGCTGAAAGGCACAACAAATGACCTGGCGCTGCGCAGTAGGCATTTCCTAATTTAGAACAAAGTAATAGTTGGGATGAGTCTGCGTTTGATTCGTCCTACAGATTGAAAGAAACTACAAGGACAATCAGATGGGACTCCTATGGTGCGCGTGTTCCACTGATACACCAAAGGTGCTCTCACCTTGTGAATTATTGCTCGTGGTGTTCGAATGCCTCGCAACACGCCAACGGGATCGTGTGATATTGAAAATAACGATTGGCGACTAGCGGCTGCTGCCCCTGCTCCTCTTATCCCCTTGCGCCTCCTGCCGAACGAAAAGACGACTTCACGACTCGCGGTTACTGCTGCTGATCCCCCTATCCCCACGCTTCCCGATACACGAAAAAAGACGGTGTAACGACTCGCGGTTGCTGCTACTGCTACTCTCATCCCTACACCTCCTGTCACACGAAAAAACGATTCAACGTTTCGCGGCTCATGCTCCTGCTCCCGCGTCCCTCATTCCCGCGCCTCCCCTGTTGCGCTATGTACGCGGCTGAAATGCGTTGCAACAAGCGCAGAGTGCCCACCTCTTCGGCTGCGGTTGGTACATGCTGGCAACGTTACAGCACAAGGAGTGTAGCTACGTATGCGAAGATCAGGAGAATGACGATGATGATTGTTTTGGATTCGCTGGCCGTGATGACTACATTGCGAGCGAGTGCCCGTGGATCTACAGGTACGGGCGATAGAGAGTAAGACAAAGGGGGGAGGGAGGCGTACTCATTTGTTGCTTGCCTTAGCTATCTGGCCATTGACCACCTATCCCCTTCGAGCCGGCGCACCGTCCCTACTCCTCAAATATACGCCTCCATCATTTGGGCGCTCATTACGTTGTTTCCATGTATTACACACTTTCTTCCTCTTCTTAATAGTATCCCTTCCCTTTTTCGCCGCCTGTGTCCACCGTCTATCTCCTAGGATGGCGACTGTTTTCTCGCTGCTGTCTACTGCAGTGTATCATACTCCTCCATGCCACATTCGTCTAGCTCTCTCATCTCCTCCTCTAAGACATCCCTTTCCTCCTTATGCATTTCGCATACTTTTACTATATGAGTTATATTATATTGCTTTGCCACACGGGCACATCTGTGCATCTATTTCCTCCTCCCGGCTACTGGCCCACCCCTTTTTTCGTTCTGGCAGGTCCAGGTCACCTACACGAAATCGCAGTTTCAGCGTTTTCGGCAATTCCACTGGGCCGTGCAAATACGTTTTTTAGTTCCTATCCCTTCGCTTGATCCCTCGTGTATCTCTAAGTGTTTCTCCGATTTCATCTCGTTCCTTAGCGCTAGCCTTTCCTTTTTTCGATCGTTCCTTTCACTTCTGTCTTTTACCTCCCAAACTTCCCTGCGGGTATCATCTCTTCTTGGTTTTCTCCTATATCCTTCCATACTTCCTCAACTACGCTATCCCACGTTACTCCAGCTCGCTCTTCTGTTACTTTCTGCCATACAGCTCCATCAACTATGGCCGGTAACCTTTTTTGTTCGGCATGTTCCTTACTTTATACCTGGTACCAGGTATTGCCATTTCAACTTTATTATGTCTATTTGTTTGAAGTGGGTGCATTCCCAGTTGTGCTCTTGATACTGTATTACTCGTTGTACTTAGGCATTTTGGTATTCTTTTAGCTGCTGTCATCTGTACCGTTCCCAACTGTTTCACGAACTTCGCGTTCCCTTCCGATGCGTCTCCTGCATATTCTAGCTTTGGTACTATTAGTATCGCATTCATCAGAATACATCTCCTAATCCTAGTATCAAGGTGCAAGTCTGTTAGGATCGTACCCATCTCGCCAACGTATGCTGTACTCGATACCATGCATTGCCGTAGTAGTATGACCATAAACCCTCACATCCATACAATGCCGGGAGGGAGGGGTGTACTCGGGGGAGGACAAGGAAACCCTGAAGTAGGGCAGGGCAAGGCGGCTGCGCCTGGTCACTCCCTCCCTCCCTCCCTCCATGAGCTCGACCGAAAACGTCTGAACTAGAGAGAGAGGGAGAGGAAAAGAGGGTGAGGCGACCGCGCCTGAGCCTTCACTCACTCACTCCCTGAGCTCGACCAAAAACATCTGAACAGCCGTGAGTTGAGTGACTGTATAGAAGTCGCCGACTATTTGACGGGGACGGGAGGAGGGGGTCATAGTAATACACAGTGTTCTAGGAAAGCAAAGTAAATACGACCTCCGGTGTTCACAAAAGCCTACATATTTACCCATTTTTACTCACAATATTTGGTCCTATTTACAACGGTCCCCCGTAATGGCAGTAGGCAGAGCCCACCATGGACCCCGTAAGCCATATTTTCCCCCATCTTCGCGCACCATGATTGGTACCGGTACTGATTACTACTTTATTCCCCGTAAAAGTCGTCAATTGGCTCACTGTACGAGGTAGTACAGCTTTTGACGCGTCCAAACGCAGAGTTGTTGTTTTGGAGTTGGTCTTGGAGCAACATGGGGAGGCGCGACCTCTCGCACCACCTGAGATGAGACTGGCGGCATGATGAATGCCGGTTCGGTTTTTTTTTCCTGGTTTGGACGCTGCGAACGTTTCGGCAGAGTCGCTGTCACACACGGCGTGTATGACGTCGCAAAAGCCTCTTTTTATATGAGTTTTTCTCTCTCTCGACGACTACGTAGCTGTTAAAAAGCGCCCACGCGCATGTATAGGTTTTGAATTTGCTGTGCCAGTGATGCCGTGTGATAATTTTGCTGATCGTTGTTGTTGCCGTTACTTTTCGCTTCTGCCGTGTGAGCATTATTCTGATGGTGTAGGTATGTGTATTATGATCCCTGTATATGGAGCATTGAATGTCCCGTGCTGTGAAGATTTTGCCAGTACAAGAAGTAGCGTCATGCTTTTGTCGAGATTGTTTTGAGATCGAATCCAGCAGACGATACCGGCACCATAGCAGCAACCGGCACTAACTACTCCGCGCGCCGCCACACTGGTTGAACCACACCTGTGCCAAGCGATTTGACCGGCACTATATATGATACTCACGGCCGGCACTTCATTGGGACCTCTACTGTGGTCACATAGCGCTCTTGGTCGATTAACAGCTACACTCCAACTTTTTTTTTTTTTCACTCTAGAGCGGGGTTGCGTTCCGTATGTACGACGACACGTACTCACTCGTGGTAGCGTGGTCCAGGCCACAGCTGTCGTACTCGTGCACTCTCGATAGTTATCTTATATGAAAGAAGCATACCGTGTGCCTGGTACCTGGTAAAACTTGAGGCAGCACACCCGCTCGGGATTTTTTCCCGAGCTGGTTTTGTTCTCGACTCAGAAGAGCGTGCAAACGCCGAGCGATATCTCCTATGGAAAGGTCATACTTCGTTAATCACCCCGAGGATTGAATACAAACAAGAACAAGAGCTTTTAATTTTATTTTTGTGAGTGCGTCCCTCGAGGCATGTTTTGAAGAAATTCGGCTCCGAAATTCGTCCCATAGAGGGTGTCATTTTATCACACGTACAATAGTGTTCTACGGTAACGGCAGCCGCCGACGCCAACACAACCTGAAGGTTTTTCAACCAAGCTCCGGTGAGGACACAAAGACAAACGAACACATATATGCATACTCATCACAGCCATTTTAGACCCCCAAGATAATTATTCCGGCGCATATTTGTGACATCATTTTATTTATTTATTTTCCCCCCTTGAAACGATGTCGTTTTCCCGCAGCAGCGAGCGACGCACACGGTCGGTCCGTATTGTTGACTCAAAGTCAACGAGAAAAAAATGCAGAGGTTTATCTATCGCTTCACACACCATTTCATATGCCGTGCCACCCGTTTCCCCCCCCCCCGCGTTGTGGGTACCGTGTGCGTATCACGTCGCGCCAATTCGCGCAGAAACGGGTATGCCGACCTCGCGATTGGCAGGAGGTATCTTGGCAGCATGTACTGGGCCCTTACAACCCTCACGACGGTGGGGTACGGAGACCTGTCGGCAAGAACTATCGATGAGCAGGTACGAGCCAAGAGGTTAAAAGAGCGACAGCAAACAGCGCAGAAAAAACTCAAATATTTTCGAAACACACGCAAAGTTGCTTGTTGCATCAGGGCCATGCGTATAGCAGTAGACTATAAAGGGGTTACCACACACGACAGCGTAATGATACACGTGTATATCATATGCCAGGTACACGCTTTGAGCTTGTGTGTGTCTATAGGCAATGTGGGAACTCGCGTTGTCAACCGCAGTTCCGGCCTTAAGGGCTGTACTCCCGTTGTGGGGACAATCTACTTGAAGTTGCAGTCGGTTTCAGGTTTCTGGGCACTGCCGTACTCGAAGGGTCTAGGTTTCGTTTTTTTTTTCTTTCCACCGTTTTCGATGGATGCGAAAAAAGTTCCATCGCGCAGCTTTTTTTCTCGACAGATGCGTTGGTCCATCGCAGCTGTCTTCGACATACAGGTGCGACGGTCAGTCGCAGCTGTTGCTGCCGAGGCAGGGCATCGCTCAGGCAAAAGCACGCATCAAGCGCGCCTAGAGCTATAGGACAGCGCAGAACAACCATCGAGCAATGCATTCAGCAACCAACCATTACTATTCACCGCTGAGAGAAAAACGGTAGACACCCACATATGGGAAAACCGTGGGTGTCCTTTTTTATTCCGAGCCTGTTTTGTGAACCACCGAACGAGCAAATAAACCGCCCTCCGCAACCGCGACACCCCCCTGCTTGATAGTATAACATTGTTATCGAAGTAACCTTTCAGCGGTACTGTAAATGCAGCATACCACTGCAGGTTTCTTGGTGACCCAATGGCTCTTCTGATGCCCCGCCGTGCGCGACGGGTTTCTACTGTCGTGTCCATCGACTCTCGGGGGACTCTTTTGTTGTGCAGATCTACTCCATGGCTGTCCAGATCGTGGGTGTTGCTTGGTATGGGTACACCGTCGGGACTTGGGCTTCCGTGATCAATAGTTTCGATCGCAGAGAAAAGGAGCAAAGAAGGTGCGTCGGTTTCGTCTGCTTCGATTTTCGTCCCCCGCCGAAACGGCATAATCCACCCCCCGCATGTACCCAATCTTTCTTTTTCTCGTTGAAAGCCTATCGAATGCCAACAGTCACAGACGTAAAAAGTCAAAACGTTGAAGTTTTTTTTCAAGCCGACCGCTCTCCGTTCGGGACACCAAAGGCACGAAATAGCGATAATCCGGAAGGCAAAAAAAAGTATTCGTTCTGCACGTTTTTCGGTTTCGGGTGGGCCTTGTTTTTTTTTTGTGGACGGGGGGGGCTCTTGTTGCTCGTGGTGCGCCCGGTCGGCTTTATTTGTGACGCTCGTCTTGTTTCACGGTTGTTATTGCCATTCGATTTGTTTTTTTGCTTTTTTCCTGGGAAACCCGCACAATCAGACAAATTGCATTGGATTTCACGGCGCAACTGGCTGTACAGAAGTACCTGGTACTTCTGTATATTTGTAGGAATCGAGGAGGCATTGAAAGCACGGAGAAGTCAGTAAAACGGCAAAAACAAAAAAAATGACTTGTCGACATTGTGTACGCACGGCTGCGATTGTTTTTCCCGTGTTTTATCCGGTCACGAGCTTATTTTCTTGCTGCTCATGTCGCATTTGTTCGACGCAGCAAATCGGTCATGTCCGATTTAGTCGAGTTTTGATATCGTGCGTCAGGTGTAGCTATGTTCATTTTACAGGATTTTATTGTGTTGATCAGTAGGAAAATTGCGAGGCGCGTGATCCCTTAATCTCTTCTTTTACGATGTATAGGGAATACTCGCCCGCATTTCGTTTTTTTGGCCGATTGGCTTCAACGAAATTGCGCTCCTATATCGGAAAAGGGCGCTTTGGTCAAAAGATTGATGGTGTTGTCGAATCTCGGCGTGGGCGTGCTGTGCGTCGGACACAAACACCCTCACAGGCACGATTTCTTGTTTCTGTGCCCTCGTGCGCATGTTTTCTCGTTTTGGTACTGACTGTAGCAGTTTGCCCTATATATAACACGCACGCATCCCTGTGTGTGTTTTTTTCTGCCCTTCACGCGCCCGCATACTTTCTTATTTCTTATTTTGTTTATCTACTTTCTTCCGGTCGACCCAGCAAATTGCGCGAAGTGGTCGCGTTCTCGAAGGCCGCTGCGCTACCGTCCGATATGGCGAAGAAGGTTCGGCAACACTTTCGGTGAGCCACTCGTACGTACGTACGCATGCACCGGTGTCCCATCTTCTACCTATATAGGGGGTATATCGCCGGTACCGCCCTTGTCGCGGGTTTACGCGTTGGATAGATCACGATCTATCTATCTGCAAATAGATCATCTGTCGTACTGGTATATCGAAACTGCCTTCATCAGGTGCTGTGCAGGATCTGTGCGGTACAGATTCAACCCAGGAAACGTGTCCTACTGCTGCAGCAGGTTGTACGGCTCTCCCACCCGGCAACATTCATAGATCATGCAGATCATACAGATCAACAAGGTATCTGCCTTCTGATTGATGTAGATCATGAACTGTGGGGTTTCCGTCTGTTTTTGGGTTCAAAACTGCTTGAAATTGGCGTGGGATACTACAATACTGTGTGTTTATACGGTGGTAAAAGGGTTAAAAAAAACGCGTACTTTCGGAGATACATGCTAATAGTAATCAGAACCTGATTTGGTGTCTGAACACAAGGAGATACCTGTTTTTTGGGACAATTATGTCTTCTGATTACTACCGGGTATTTATCTATATACAAGTATATTACTATGCCCCCTCGTAATGGCGGTCATCCGAGAACGGAAACAAAACACACGGACCGATAAGCACGACGTCCCACTTGGTCGGGTACAAGGAGAGGGGGGGGTGCGGGGCACACGTCAGATGCGTACGTACGTAGTCTACGGAGGATACTTTCGGACGGTGCCACCTGGCTGCTGCGGCATTGTAGTCGTGTGTGTATGTCGTCCTTCACATTAAACCGTCATCTCTATGTACCCATCGTTGTAGGCGTGTGCTCACACGTGGACACGCCACTCGCGCTTAAGGCGGTTGCGTACTCTTCCCAGCTTGAGCTCAAAAGGGGACCATGGTTTTGTCAGAGTTACGCTTCAATAGAATATGTGTTGGAGCTCATTGCTTGAGGTTGCACCGTATTTGGATCAGAGTGCGCCGTGTACCGCATATTTTTGAGTAACGCTTGCTTTTAGATACACTCGGATCGTCCTTGGTGGCTGCTACACGCAGGGCACGCATACGGATCTCCATTATATCGACAGTTTGTTCGTGGATAGTGCATCTAGGGGGCTGTGGCAAACCATCCGCTTTATTAAGTGCTGTGAGCGTAGCTTCTGACGGTGACGCAAGCACCGCTACTGCTCAGCGTGCCCCCCACCAGGAGGCCGTAACTGTTGACGTTAC
>JBBMHQ010070009.1:0-13126 GCA_037834295.1 Postelsia palmaeformis
TCGTATGACCACCAGTAGACCGTCGTAGGTTCAGATGGACTCCGGCCCACCCCGAGGTCGGGGCAGGCCGAGTACAAGAGGCCCCTCGTAATAGGAGAAAAAAAAAACAAAAAAACTATTAATATTAATATTAATAGTTGATTAATATTAATAGTAGAAGGATTTATCTGTAGTACTTCATAGATCCTGCACAGCACAGCAGCGTAGCAGCGAGTTAGGACCAACAGCTTACAGCAGCAAGCAGTAAACGAGCTACTACAGCTACCCTTACTCAAGAGAGCAGTAGATCGTACTCTCTCAGACGTCCGACGTGTGGTTCATCTATGGATCCATGGATGTTTGCTTTGAAGTTTGTGTCAAGTTCTTTTGTGACAGGTTGTTGTTGTTGTTGTTGTCTTCACATGGTCCCGTTTTTCCCCAGGAAAATGCTGATAAAAATAATGTTAAAAACAGCGAGAGGTATCCGATTTGTTGTATTTGACATTTTTCGACATTTTGACAGTCCAGGGCGCAGTCCGCACACTCTGTCAATCTGCTCAAGCAGCAAGTCGGATCTCGCAAGTCGATTCTCAACCAAGAATACCATCGAACGTACCTGGGGTAACTACGAGGTACCGCTACCTGCTGTACCAGTAACTGCCACGTTACGGCCGCTGCTGCTGTGCGTCGGTGCCGACCGGCCAGCTGAATCACGGACGACGCCGAGTGTACATCAGTGGTAAAACATACCGAGTATCCGGTACCAGGTATCAAGTAGGCGCGTGCCCTTCTTCTTGTTTCTCTGTAAATAATATCGACCTCGTGGCGGCTACCTCCACAGGTATATATTAGGCTGCAATGAGATGCAATACAGCAACAACATCATCAGCAGCAGTAGTAGCAGCGTTGTCAGGCTTGCTGTCTGCGACCCTACTAGGGACTGCCTCAGGCCACCACAGCCATCGGGTGGACTGCTTCACCTCGTCGCATGAAGGCTTCGATTACGAGGTGAGGGGAGCTGCAAACACATGCATAGCATGTCCTCGTTCGTTCGACAGTCAGTACCTGGTAGTAGGCAGTACCAGGTGGGCAGTATTAATAATAGTACTGCTAACTGCTGTGCTGCTGTATAGTCTGGTACGTCACAAGCGCTCAAAAGCTTGGGCGCTGGCGGCACGTAACGTGACTGCCACTACTGCTGCTGCAGTCCTGCCACGTTCGTTCGCAGGCCACAACCCGCTACGCTTACTATTGTGCCATACGTTCCTGTAGATAGAAAGGAGAATGCACTACTTCGGCTCCATCGGGTGATGACAAACAACCCGCCTTTTGTAAGGCTGTTCGCTGATTGTCACACACCGGCAGGAGCTTCAGACAGCAGTAGCATTACATTCCGGACGTACGTAACTTATTTAAGGTGCTTCCTGTTCCTTTTTACAGGTACTTTCGCTCATCAAATGTCATGTGTGTGTGTTCTTTCTTTTTACTCTTCGACATCCAGCACAACCAGGTGTCCGTGCCGATTCTTCAATCCTAGTCATGTGGTCACAAAGCTACGCCACAGAGATACTACTACTAGTGCTGTACGTTGCCCCGTATGCAGTGAGCGCAGCAGCAGTAGTGATCAATCCAATGCCATGTCATCATACTGGATACGACAGACACGACATACACATTCTGTAAAATAGAGAAACAAAAGGAAACAAAGAAAAAACAAAAACAAAGAACATAACCCTGAGAAATCGGAGAAGAAAATGAAAAAGAACAAGAAAAAAATGGGGGTCGTCGACACGTGGTGCTACTCGTGAGGTACCGGCAGTACCTTGTAACCCTTTCCGGAAGGTACTGCCAGTACCTTACACGGAACCCCGTTCGGAAGGTACTGCCAGTACGTTATAACGCCTTTCGGTACCCGAGATAGCGACTCGAACAATGGGCACTTTGGTGTCACCAGTCAACTGTCTACCAGGGTACGCTTTGCGAGGAGCGTGAGGGCTCATGCGATGCCCGTGCCGTACGACGTCTTGGATTGGATCAACCAGTCACCAATCACGCAGTGGCCTGTCCTGTTATCAGGTCACTTTTATCGGCATTTTTTCGTCTGCCAGAACTCGGAAAATGAATAAATAACTCTTTTCCCAGTACAATATACAAATTGTGTGTTTTGATCGGATTGCATTCCCGAAACGGAAAATAAAGTATTTCGACATGAAGCTATTTGTTTCCCTATTTGAAATCCCAAGATGGGTAATTGGCTCATTTGTTGCTTCTTGTACTGGTTACCAGGTACATATTAGCTGACGTCATATTGGAATTGCTGCCTATTTTCTCGTTTCTGTCTTGACCTTTCCAAACTCCTCCCAGGTAGGTTTCGAACGCCACTCCTTGAGTATGTCGCGCCCTCAAGACTGCTGTGCTTTGACCGTAACGTTGAGCAGTAGGTTCACCTGGTGGCCCATTGGAGGCAGTAGGCACCACCTTCACAGCTGCGAATCGTACATGCCGCCATTCATGCTGGTCCAAGAAAAGCTATACACCTGCATTACCAGGGGTCTGATGGCTTTCAAAAAAATCACACCTCGGATAAATGATGATCTATCTGATCTGTCTACAGCAGATCTTCTAGTTTCTCTGACCTGCCGAGCGGTTGAGCAGGATCTGCGCTGTACAGATCCGACCTAGGAAGCATGTGCTAGACTATACATATTCTGTGGGTCTCATCCGGCAACATGAGCTACTGCTGTAGATCATACAGATGGTATCTGGAATAGACAGATTTGCGTTGGAAGATTTAGATGATTAACTGGGAATTGATGATCTATCTGATCTGCGTGAGTTAAGAAACTTGAACGCGCCATTCTTCAAACATCGTTACAAGAGTTGTTCGTAGCTACGGGGCGTAGTGCACCGTGGGTGCTTTGGGCCTAAATGCGGTGGCACATCGGAAAACCGCCACTATACGTAGGCACCTCTATCCGGCCCCTTCTGGTTGGCAAAGGCACCGATGTACCGACATGCGGCCTCAACCGTCAAGATGTACCGACTCCCTTCTACTCACAGGTTGGTTTTCACCGTTCATGGCGCAGCCCTCATCGTTTTCTGGCTTACGAAGACTGACCGATGCTGCTGCTGAACCCAGCGGGAAGTACGAACCAGTATTTCCGAAGTCGTCTGGTTGGCCCTGGTACTATCGCACTATCACCCCCCCAAAAGGTATCGACCTACAGTACATCCCTCTATACTCAAGGTATACCTACAGTAGCATATGCGCGACCGACTTATTACGCGCAGCTTGCAAAGACAAACGATCTCACACAGCAGGTGTTGATTCCTTTCTTTTGCATACCCACATCAATTGTGTAGGCTTGCGAGATAACAACGTTCACGAGACGATAGCATGCGTTCGCGGAAAATAGTCGGAACGTCGTACGTATGTACCGACATGCGGTATGTGAAGCAGCATATTGTAGACCTTCGACAGCGTCGAATCCGATAGGGGTGCCGGCGTCTCTGCCGCTGCTGTTGTGGGCGTATCGGCACGCACAGAAATAAACGAAATTTCACTGTGCACTTATGTCATGGATGGTCGTAGTCGCATGCATGACCATGGACCCTAGAAAATAACTGTGGGGCGGAGGGGGGCGAGAAGCGAATCACGAGGCCCCGATATGCCACAGATGACATGCAAACATAACAAAGGCTTTTGTTGTGATTTCCGGAGTCGTGCGGTAGGGGTAAGTTTGATGTTTCCTGAAGTTGTGTTATTGTGTCGTCGTGTGGTCCTGAAACTGATTCGGCTGAAGTTTTTGTACAGTCCCGCTGGGGTCAGCGGCCGTATCGACCAGCTTTTTCTACGCCAGAAAACGGTGAAGGCTGGTTGTATGCGCCTCAAACAGCGGTAACCAGACTGAGTAAAAGAGATTCGTTACTATAATAGTCCACCGTGACAGATCTGGCCAGATGTCGGCACATCGGTACCTTGACTTGCCAGAGTGACCGAGTCACGGTGCGTCTATTGGCATGTTTTTTTGTACCGGCAGTAGGCTCGGAGCACCCACGGTGTATGCCATTCGCTGCAATATGCCCCGTGTGTTGTACCCGTAGGTCATGCACCTAAATGCGTTATGTATTACCTCTGGTATCACTTTCGGGGGTTTTAGAGGGAGAACTGTCTAGCTGACAAGCGTACCGCAGGATCCGCCTCTTCGGCATGCTCACACAATCGCTGTTCATGCAGCGATTCTCCCTTTCTGGACTATCTGCGGTCCTACTTCTGTCCGGCCTCAGTGTCCGCTCTAAACCCGCCTGCTCCATCTCCCAGCCCTCTGTGCTAATTGGTGTCACCCTTCGAAGTTGAGCCAAACTCTTGAAGATTGCTCTTGAGGCACCCCATCTGTGACTTCTCTCGTTCCCCGGGATATCTCTTGCCCCCGACAAGTTCCCCACGCAGTACCCTCCTCGGCAAGCGCTTCTCTCTCGGGCGTGCAACGAAGTGCTGGATTTGGTCTGGCAGGACCTGACGACCGTAGGGAGGTATTCCGCATGCGAGGCTACCTTCGAGCGTGTGTCCCACGTCCTTGTCGTGATAAAAAAGTCCGAAATGTAGGCAGCAGTAGTCTATCGCCGCTGTTTGTCGACCATGATAAGCAGAGCAGCTGCTATGAACAACTACTGGAGTAGTGGTACAAGCTTGTGAAAAAGGATAGGGCAAGCCAGCGAGTGCCATAGCTATTTACGAATTGCCAGCAAATGCCTTCATGGTAGCTTGTGCGGGAGGGAAGATGTCAACGGTAGTGTCGGCAGCTGTCCCAACACCGCTACCGGACCGCCCCCTCCCCTTTCCCTTTGCTGCTACTCTTGGCCCTCCCTCGTGATTCCTACGCGTGAGCACACGGCTCGTCGCCTCCTCCCTTTCATGGCATCCATCATGAACAAGTGTCCCTAGACCTATCAGTTCACCTATTAATAGGAGAACCCCCTGGGTACCTTTCACCACATGTTTGCCGCTGTTGTCCACACTGAAGTCCCGATTTCAAGGAGGCTTCTGTGCGCCGTGACTCGAAACTCTCGAAACACAGCAAGGGCATCTATCCATATTTATTGCGGGTGACTGGGCACTAGCGGTAGATGGTGGATTGGCTGCGGGTTCAACTTGAAGGGCGCAACAATGGCAACCGATCGGAATTGTATTTACTGTCATGATATTGCTGTATTTCCGTCTCCCCGGATTCATAAAATAAATAATTCCTTTATCGTCTCTGTATTTCCTTGTCAAGGATATACACCAGTGACTCCCCTGGATCCTACCCAGGTCAACAGGAAACTCTGCATATTCATTCTGCGCACTGATACTATATATGGGCCCATCTCAATGGGGAACTTTAGTTGGAAATAAGAATTCATTCCGAGTTTTTTTTATTGGCAACTATTAAAAGCAGGCCGTTTCCCCAAAGGACCCATACACGTTTTTTTCGATATCAAATTATATTTATTGAAATTAAATTTTTATTTCAAATGAAAGTTCCCCGTCAAGATAGGCCCTAAGGACTGATACTACATGACGTGAACAATCATTTTGATTTTGATATCTTAATCTGAAACTGTAACAGTTAGACAGTTGATACTTTACCCTTTGGATGTACATTTTTAGTATTTTCTGCTCGGGTGGGTATGATAATTTGTCACTGCGTACTCGTCGTGCTACTTGAATACGACTTGACCCCAACTGTTTCAGTCTGTGTGATTCGTGTGCCTCTGGGTCCTAAATGAATGAATTCGCACCATTAATAATTCAGGTCAATAAATATTTTTTTCACTAACTAGTTCGCCCCTCTATACCCTCTTACATTTCATGTCCTATAACAGAGGCGTTGATGCCCCTCAGCAGCAGCATGTTTTGTGTCTTCGGCCTGTGCATCTTATTCAAAGGGCAGCATGCCTCGTGTCACTGCGCGTGCCACTCACCACCCTCTAAGCATGTGTGGGCGGTCCACAGTGTTTCTACAGCGTAAGCAACCTGCAGTTCGAGTGCAGTAGCCAGTCCCTAGGTCCAAAGTGATGTATGCTTACAATGGCGTCGTCGGCAGGACCAGCCGTGCCCTAGCTTTGTTGAATTTGTCTGTGCTGTGCCTGCCGTGCCAGCTTTAAGTTTAGCAACAGCTGCAGCATCAATGTTCGCGCGCAGACAAAACACTCAACGACATCGATGACAGATGGCAGGACAATTGCACCGCACCGATGCGCAGGTAACCGCAGCAACGGATTTCATGATATACTGGACGGTGGACACAGCCAATGACGAGATCACATTTCAGGTTCGATGGGGCTTGCTTGCTTGCCTGCCTTATTTTTGTATCCCTGCCGCCTTAGTTGCCTTCCCTGTGCACCTTAGGGTCACTGTGCCTTTGGTTGACCACCCGCTAAAGTTTTGCGATCGGCTGCTATGTGGTACTATTGTCAGCACTCAGGGTATGACGTAATACAGCTGCTGTGTACTTTCACAGACTCCCGCTGTACACGGAGCTCCCACTCGTGCTGATGCTGTATTGCTGATCACTACCAGGACAATAGAAGCTACACCTGGTACATACGTGAGATGAGTATCACCCTTGTCATAAGTCATGAGATAACGAAGCATATCCATCCCTTGGGATGGATTTCATTGCCAATTATCTCCCAAACAGGGGAAGCACACACAACGAAGATTGGTGGCTTCGGAACAATCTCTTTGATATATCTTACCATAGATTTACCTCTCGGCGTAAGATTTGCACTATCCCCGTGGCGAAGAAAAGCAGCTTCGAAATTCGCGCAAGGGAGGATGTTTCCTTATCACCCATGCGATAGTGTTACACGGTACATAGACCGCATTAATTTTATGGCCGCATCGCATGTGTTCCATTACAGGCGGTCATCTCGTACCGGCAGGTCAGGAGGTGAATGATCTGTACGGTAGGTAGATAGATAGATAGGTCGTCATCTGTCGGACATGTGCATGTGTTCTATGTTCTATGCCATGTGTGTAATGCACTGCAGGCGGTCTACGACGGTGAAGGCTGGATTAGCGTCGGGTTTTCGGACGACGGGCGGATGGTTCCCGCCGACGCCGTGATTGGTCTACCAGACGAAGCGACGGCCTTGGAGTACTTCCTCACAAACAAAGTAAGAACGTCGGCGAAGAGACGCGCCGACACACACGTACCGTTGCCGTGCTGCTGTGTACAGCTAGAAGCGGCGGGTAGTGTCGTCTGTAGGAAGTATGAGAGCAAGCATACGTTCGTGTGTAGCCGAACCGAGGCGTTTTCATGTGTTTAGGAAGGTTTCATAGTGGAAACTGTCATCGGCTACACTCCTCTCTCGAGGCCTGAGGTCGGGTTTTGGTACAAGGACGAGTGCATCCCCTCCCCACTGTCTCGCCTAACAACATCTGCAGGGCCTTCCGCCTAACAACATATGATGCAGATATCGGCTGACCGGCATCGGTAGCCGTGCTAAATAATAGTGGGAAAAATAACACGAAATAACTCGCAGCGGACAGGATCAAACGGTTTATGTTGAAACTTTCGCCGCTGGTAGTGTTTCGAACGGACGTCCAATAGCTAGCACGGGAAATCATACCAGTAGTAAATAGGACTACATACTGCTAGAAAATATGGAAATATATACCTGGTAGTTTGTTTGTGTTTACTGTGTTCCCCCGCAATAGTGGTACCACCGCTGCTACGCCACCCCTACTCATCAACACCAACCCACCCGAGGTGAGGTTGCGGTATTTTGTACAAAAATTATCACGCTCGCCCCACCCCCCTCCCCGCCGGCACGCCTCCCCACTAGCTGCACCCTGGAACTCCCTGGCCCACTCGCTGAAACCCCACCCCGTACCTGCCCCGCTTCATTTTCAAAACCCGAACCACCTCCTCAAGCTTACCCCGCCCGCCCCTTCCCTCCGTCCACTTTTCAGCACGTTTCCGGCACGCTAGAAGCGTCGGCCCAAGAGATATCGGGGGCGAGCGTGACCCAAGCGGACTCGACGACGAGTCTTGTGTTCACGCGGCCGCTCTCCCCCTTCGACACCGATAAAGAGGCTTTATCCGCGGAGCAGGGCGACGAGGCAACCTTCATCTGGGGCTACGGGAAGGAGAACACGCTCGCCACACATTCGCATCACAGCCGCGGCACCGTGATATTAGCCGATTTGTTTTGCGGAGAGGCGGTGGAAGAAGACGACAAAGACGATGATAATGACGACGAGGATAAAAACGATGTTCATGCCAATGGCAGTAGCGATGAAAGTACCGGTGACAACGACAAGGGCAGTGCAGGCGTCGATAATAAGGATCATGCTGGTGGCAATAATGACGTAAACACCGCTACGGCTGAGGTGTGCGCGAGTTCCGACCCTGACTACGAGTTCGAGGTTTCACCGCGTAGCCACTTCGCACTGCTATGGGGGGTGGCGGATGGAGGAACGTTGGTGAAAGTAAAGGTGAGGTGAGGTCACGCACGAAGGGTGCGCGGGAAGGGTTATCGTGTGGTTGCGGAATTTGAGGTGTGGAGCTCACCACATGCTCGAGAAAATGGTTGATGCACGCTGTTTACGAGACAAAGGGGCTGACGCTGCGTGTTGCCCATTGCTTGATTGGGTCTGATTGGCTCAGGGTTAGGCTTAGGGTCTGTAGGTATACTCGTCTCCTGCACGGGGTGTTTCAACCGTCTTGTCGAATGGGTGGTGAGCTACCCTCGAGTTTTGGCAGGTTTTTCAGTTTTAGGCGATTCGCTCGCGGTGTCGGAGTGGGGTGAGTAAACAAAACCGTTGCGTTGAATGCACCCCCCTGAGGCTGTGCGCGGTTGGACCACCGAGGGCAAGATTTGGTTTCCTCTCTCCTATCTCCGTCCGCCAACACGCCATGGCAAAAGCGAAAACCGCGCACTGTTACGATTGCCAGCCTCGCCACACACACCCCGGCACCTACTGTCCTGGCCGTATGCACAGGCTGTGTATGAAGGGGAGGGGTGGCTGAGCATCGGCTTCTCTGATCGCGGTCGAATGCGCGGGTCTGACGCTGTGATTGGACTGCCAGCAGATGACACCGTACTGGAATACGATATGGATGACTACAACCGGCCTGTCGAGGCATTGGAGCAGGCAAGAGGCGGGCCCATGTCTTTGATTTCGAGTGGGCTTTGATGCCTGGAGCCTTCGAGAAAAAGTTAAAGAGAAGGAGACGAACGGTCTACTGTGTAGGTCGAGAGCTGGACACAGAAAAAGACAGCAAGGCAGCGGAAGGCAGGAGGGCACAATTTTAAGCATTGTCATAGGCAGGTGGAGAGAAAAATAGGGGAGGGGGGGGGGAATCGAATAGCCCGGATCAGCACGGCTGTCCCGTAGCCAGGCGCGTGGGCGATCGCCAGGTGCCCGTGTAAGCTGACGTCGAAGCTTCCTGCAGCCGCGGCGAAGTTGAATCAACTATTGGCCATTGACCCAGTAGGCCGTCCTTGCCGTTGCTGTGTCGGCTGGCTGGACTGGCTGGTGATGAACTGAATCGGTTTACCGCATCGCATTGTACCATGCAACATATTTTTTGAACGTGTGATATGTAGGATGTGATACCGACTCCTGTTTGCCGCTTTTCGACAGAAAATATCGGGCAGTTGGCGGATGCTCTAGACTCTGAACCGCTGACTAATACCGACACGCTTGTGCTCTCTTTAATTTTTCACCAAACGCTGCTCCAGGAAATCACCAACGCTACCATTACCCAGGCCGACGGAGTGACGACGCTTACCTTTGTGCGTCCCCTGCAGCCAGAGGGCGACGGAAAAGAGGTACAGCAGTATAGTATGAGCGCCACCACCTGCCCGCAATGAGATGACCGTTGAGGGGTGGAGGGACATACTACGGCATGGAGGCATGCTGCGGAAGGGGTGCACCTATATTTCGTGAGGCTCCTCACTTGATTATAGTACAGGAGCTTCATGTGTATATTTACCTCGAAAATTGACTTTTGAGAAACGTTGCACAACAATCCCATGGCCTGCTACTAGGTTCTTTCGGCAAGAATTCCTGAAGAAACCCAAACAGACGGCATTCCGACGAGATAATGTAATTCCTCGTCAGCTGAGCTGCGCCTTCAGTCAGAATAATTAACGCCTCCAAAATGTGACTGCTGTCGCGGCAGACGTGACTGCGTCATAGGTCGCGGACGGTATGGCGAGTAGGGCAACACCGAGTGTTGAAAAATTCTGCCACGGCAGACCGGGTACAAAATGCCTCACAGGAGGAGCTCTATGCAAAACCCATAAGGCCACTCGGAGAACAATCGTTTGCGCAAGCCGATGCAAACTCCCACGGGCTATTAGACCACCTACGTGGGCATATTTACTTCGATACAGCAAGCAGCACCAGAAACGATGTTTCATGGTTCGCGTCCTGCTGGGCAAGAGTCGGCGCCGTGCAACTCCCCTGTAATCCAGGTGTATCTTAGTTTCCCCGCCAGCATCCGCCCCCGTAAAGCAAGCAAAACGCCCCCCCCCCCGCTTCCAGTCAGTCCCTATTGTTTCGTTTACGACACTTTCATCTCCGGGGAAGATTGTCGACACATGCCACGTTACGGGTGGCCGTCTTTTTTCTGGGGCTCCCTCCTGACTTTATTATAGTATAGGAGCTCTTCCCCTCACCCGAACACTTCACTGACTTGTGATTAGCTTTGACTACAAAATGAAAGTGTAACCCGATGGCTTCCAGTAGATACCAGTATGTCGGTATGAAAGCCATGTCTTGTTGTAAAGAACTACCTATTAAAGTGGCGTTCGAACAATATTGGGCGGTGCTGTCAGTATCCTTAACCCTTCTCGGGCTGCCGTGCCGTTGGGGGGTCAAGCCACTCGAATCCCAAGTGTTTTGCCCCAAAACGGGACTTCGGTCCAAAATAAAGCCCGGCAGTCAGAATCGTTTTGGTCCAAAAAATACACAGCCCCTCTACCGTAGTATGCGTTGAAAAAAAAAGGTTCTAACGCCGGCACGTTTTCCCGCGTGTATCGACAAATCAGCCAACTATTTTCGGCCATGCGGATGTTCCTGAAGAAGCCCCATCTGTCTCACGGACCGACCCATAAATTCGGTAGCCGAACATGCTGCATGCGGGTGACCGACGAGGAGTCTTCGGTCCTCTACGGTAATGGTGTTCGGGTCGATCACCGCGGTGTGCTTATTTCATGAAGCTGCTGGTTAACTCAAACTCCCCGCATTGGTAACCGGGTTTTGGTCTACAGCATCTACCCATCTACCAGGTATTTACCAAATTTCACAAAAAAAAAAGTAAATGCAAGCTGTATGTGCTTTGTATCCTCTGCCTCGATTATATCATTTTCCTTTCTTCTGCTTGGACGTCTTTTACACGCCTGCTGTGCGCGTGCTTCAGGTTTTGAGGGCCACGGGAGAATCGGTCTGGATTTACGCTTGGGGGCGCTCCAACACGTTCGTTGAGCACGTCGTCGATGGCCACGCAGTGTTAGCCCTGGACTCCTGCACCGTCCAGAGTCCGAGCATTGGATCTTCCGCAAAGCAGTACGCGCACGCCTGGTGAGGCGGGAGCTCGGACCAGCTGGATACGCCCACTTTATTTCTGGGGTTCTTTACTTGGGAAGATACTAATATGTGCCGGCAGTAGGGCCAAAAACGTTTCTTTTAAAGAGAAAATGAAAGTTCAACCCGATGGCCGACTACTGCTGTAGGTGTGCAGGTATACAAGGCATGCCTTCGTGTAAAATCCTACCAGGTACCTATTAGAATGATGTTCCAACAATATTGGGTAGAGTTCTTGGATCATCCTTTTAGGATCGCAGTCCCGTTTGGGCGCAAACTACTTGAAATTTGAGTGGTGTGCCCCCCAAACGGGACTCGGTCCTAAAGAGGATCCGGGAGCCCCGGCGAAAATCTGCTAGCACTAGGATCATAAAACGCGTTTGCCCGGCGCTCTTGTTTGCACCCAGCTAAACTATTAATAGCCGCGGCTAGTAGTTTCGTCACGGCATGCCCCTGTATGGGTCGCCCCGCGCGCCGAGCGCTCGATCTCTCCGGAAATATGATGTACCCGGTAGACCACATGCATGTTAGTGTACATATTAATAGCAGCTCTGCAGACACAGAGAAGGCATACAATGCCTTGCCGAATCAACCGCGCCGTGTATACTCTACTGGTATGTATTTTGTCAAGGATGCCTTGACTATCTCAACTCTTCGATGGGAATTTTTTCTCTCACTACTCGTTGACAGCACGTTGTATCTCAGCAACTCGTCGATCACACCTTGTGGATCTCACGCATACATCACCCTCCCCTTGCCAAAAACGAGTTGAAAGGGCAGCGGTAACGCCGACACTTTCTCCTCTCTACATAAGCAGCCCGGATGAACCTTACGGGATACCATGACGCGCCCCACCACCTCATGCCACACGTTATCCGCCCCCTGCTCCCTAACAAACAGGTTGATGGTTATTGGCTGGAGCATATGCTTTCCCGTGGGAATTATTTTTGCCCGGTTTTCGGGCAGCTTTGCTGAGTTTGGGTTTTTCGCCCACAGGGGGTTGCAGACTCTGGGAACCGTCTTTGCTCTCGCCGGCTTCTTTGTGGCTGTGGCGTTCACGGAAGACTCCGGCTCTGGTCAGTGGCGGCGTGGTTTAACAGGGATGCCGAGTTGTCGCTAGAATATCTTGACGCCTTCATGTTGTGTCGAGAATGCATTGACGCCTTCACGGGACTTTCACCCCGGCTTTGGTTTCTTTGACTGTCTCTTGGGTACCTCCACCGCTATCCATGCGATCGCCACGAAACTTCATGGCAGAGGCTAGTGGCGGTCTCAGGCGTGGCGTTGTCTCTGTTAGTGTCTTGAGTGCTCCTCTTGTGGGGTGAATGGGACAGGCTGGTTTCCTGGCGGTTTTAGGCGGGGCTGGCGTTGACGCCCAAGCGCGCGTGATATTATTACTGTGCGCACACGACGCGAACCGATGAGTCGTGCACGTTGAATACGCTCCCCCATTTACCCCCCCCCCCTCGCCCAATAGTCAAAGGACTAAGGCAAGCAACAAATCAGTACCCCCCCCCCCCCCGCCCCGCCCCGACTCACCGAACCCCTCACGGCGCTTTGTGC
>JBBMHQ010070020.1:0-13125 GCA_037834295.1 Postelsia palmaeformis
CCTCCCCTCCCGGCATTCCGACGTTGTCATTTCTATGCAAGAATGTCAGCCTTACAAGCGATCTTTAGTAGGATGCAGCTCATCCTTCAAGTGACTCACTGAACGCTTCACGGCGCTTCGCGCATGTGGCAAAGCTATGCCTGCCTGGTCGGTGAAAACCCGACGTGTTCCGCCCCGGCATTGCAGGGATGCATGGGTTCATGGCCATACGACTACGGCCATGCATGGCGTGGGTGCACTCCCCCCTCCCCCTTCCGGTTCGTGGGCGAGGGCGGTGTGCTTGCTTCGTGCCTGGTGCTTGGCCCCCGGCTCGTGATGGTCCTTCTCCCCTAACATGATGCCCCTCCTGGATCCTCCCAACTGCCCTCGGCTACCCCTTCTCCATTGATTGGTGTAGATGCTACCACCCCCAGTGTTGCAGAAGTGTCCCTAGCCCTTGTACAAGGGGTTCTCAGTTGTCCCGCTGGCATGCCACCCGCCCCCCTGGCCTGTTGACTATTTGTACCCCCCTGGACCAGTGCCTCTCTACCCCAACTTCCCCCTTGCTTACGGAGGGGAGGTCTTGTTAAGGGGTCGTTCTTCTGCACCGGGCCTGTTCTTCCCTGTAGAGCCGTCGCCGCCGTCGGAAAACAGACGCGTTCTACGATAGAGGCAGCACATTTCCGCGTTTTTTTCTGAACGACAGGGCTTCTCAACCCGGAACCGTAGGAATGCCCATCTTGTATTAAAAAATGATGTTTTTGTATAGTTGCGCCATCAGATTATTCATCGGGATGAAATTTGATTTTTGCGTGAGCCAGTTTTTGGGTAAGGTATGGAGCTCCTTACGTGAAGAGCCTAAAACAAATTAGGGTGAACCTCCATCTATCGTAGAACGCTTCAATGCGTTTTGAACTCCAAGGGTCTGTATTGTCAGGCAATTGAGGATGCGAGGCGTTTCTTCCGCCCTGCGTGGAGGCCCGCTAGGTACTAGTCCTGGGACGTGAACTCCATTGGAGAGCCTCTGATTCGGGAGCCGAAGCAACAGATTTCCCGTGGCAGGACCCCGTAGGCAGTGAACAGCGCACTATGGCGATCGACAGCCTGTCCTCACTTTCTCGGGCGGAGGGAGTCGATATAGTCCACCCCTAAGGTGCGGTAGGCCCAGAGCATCGCTGAACATGCCCCAGGGCATCGCTGAACATGAACACAGGAGTAAATAATAAGCGAGGATCTACCCAAGGGCGGAAACCATGAGCTCAAACGTGCCATTAACGCTTTCCGTCATGTCAGTAGCCGGCCCGGGAACGCCCCGTTCAAGGCCGTCGGCCAACTACAGTACATGGTGAGCCCTCACCGCATCCTACCTATCCCTGCGACACTGTCGTGGACAGCTCTTAAGGCAGCTCCGCCGGACGGAGAGGTCGACCCAATGTGAGCGACACTTGACCAGGGTCTCGAGGCGACTCACTCTCACGGCACAAGGCGTTCCGCACTCTCCAGCAGGCAATGGATGTGCTCAAATCGCCGGCGGGCAGCCGGAAAGGGTACTCGTACGGGATCGTAGTCCTCCGACTGCCTGACGGAGCAAATTAGAGAACGACTACAGCAGATACGCCACTGTGCTTTTTTCCCCTCACTCCCCTTGTATATGCTGGCCGCCTTTTCTTGGGTAGCCGCTTGCCCCAACGCCGCGGTCACCGGTCCCGCCAACGTATCAGCAACTAGGGTCCGTTGCGATGATCCAATTGGGCCAGAGTATACAATTATGTGAAACCAACAAAAACAAAGATCTGGGTCGTTCATCAGGGGAATCCGAAGCCTCTAGCCAGTCAGAAGCCAATACTCATGAGGAGATGATTGGTTGAACAGGTTCATCCGGAGTCTCCAACCAGTTAGAAGTTGCTCTGTTTGCTCCCACGGAATTATCCTAACCCAAGAAGAACTGGGCTAAGGGAACACTAGCCCCCTTAGGAACACACCGTCAAGTACCCGCGCGTAGGCGGTTCGGCAACATGTAGATACAGCTTGGAAAAAAGAGTAAGGGGTACGCAGCCAAAATCCGTATTTCGAAGTGTGAAAACAATCGATACAAATAGACTCTTACCCAGAGCTTTCTAGCCCCATTTTTCGCCTTTTTTTGGTCCCAGCAACGTACCGCCTGCCATGGGAACGCAGTTTTGTTACTCGCAGCATCTTCGAAGACGACTCGAAAAGAGAGACACCACCAGTCTGGGGAACAGTAACCTTATGCCTTATGGTGACGGGCCATTTCTCCATCGGTGATGTAGCCATCGTCCATGCTCAAGCGCGTGTCACGTGAATTAAGTATTTTAGCGATTTGGGGAGTCTTTTTGTGCTACTCGCTCGTGACTTCTACCACACGAAAACGCCTCCTGAGTCGTTTCTGGTTGTCTACGACTGTTGTCTGGCGCGCCCGACGCCCCCATACATTCCAACGGGAGCACCTCTCATTTTCGCGGGCTGCTGCTTCCTTTAAGGAGCTGTAGCTGTCCGCGAGTGAAGTGCAAACGTTCAGCTAGGGGCAGTTCTTGTCTCGTTTTATGCACCCAGATTTTGACCAATGCCGACCACTGCAGCACCTCCAAGTCGAGATGCGGGCCTCTGTTGAGAACCTGCGGGAGAGCAATGCCGACATAATCACAAACTTCTGTCATGAAGTAACCTCGGCTCACGGTCGCTCTCTGGTAGAAACGAACCAGCCGAAGGTCTAAACGTAGCGATGTGTGTGTTTTTTTGTTCCCATAGAACATCTAGATGTGAGAGTCACCGGAAACCCGGGGACAAGGAGACGATACTGATAACAGAGAACAAGCAAGCGCGGTCTCTAAAGCGTGATTTTAGTCCCTTTTCTCACAGGATCTGGTCTACAAGAAACTCAACAAATTGGTCCTGACCAAATTCTCCGCAAACAACCAACTGCTGCTCCTCTCGATATTTTTATGTCTCGGTCATACCTGTACTTTGAACGCTTACAGCATATTCATATTTCGGCCGCGCTTCTGCGTGGTGGAACGTTCTCCTGCGAGGACGTCCCGGTCGTGCTTCCGTATGGCTTCACGAGGTACAACAACGACATTATTATTAGTATTTGGATACTTCACGCCAAGCTGTACTTCCTGAGCTGACTCAGGAAGTTAAACCTGACGCCAGTTTCTTACTTGCAGCAACAACCGCCTTCAGTAAAAAGTACCCGGTAATAATTAGGGTAGTGCTGTGTGTATTGCTTGTGGCGCGTCGGTTCCTGGACTCGATGAAAAAAGCAGTGCCACCTCAACAGGTATTTGTCTAAAATTTGTAGAAAGCACAAATGATATACCAATAATATTGGGCAGTTCGTCAGTTAGGGAGCCCCGTCGGTCGAAAACATTTTTGTCCCAAAGGTGCTACCTCCATCGTACCTGTAGCACTCGTCAACCGACGCATACTGCTGCACGAGCTTATTGGTTCGGACATAAGAAACGGTGTACGTTGGGCGTGATCTATATACTTGCATTGCGCAAGAAGTCCACGTTGCGGCTCCGTTTCAAAAACAACTCCGTTGCGGTTTTCCTGCATTTTCTATCCCCGACAAACATCCGAACGAATGAAGGGGTCTGTCTGCGTTGGAGAGTCGCCGACATCGGATGGGAGGCAGACGGCAAACGAAGTGCTTAAGATGGCATTTCTAATGCACACTAAGCCGAACACTCTGACGCCCCTTTCGAGATGGTTGAGTCCAACCACCGACCGAAATGTACCGACAGAATATCAACGGGGACCGGTGATAGTTTAATGCGGCCAACAATGGCGACGACAACACGCGATCATAGCAGAACGAAGCACCTAATCACAGCCGGACACATTCACAGCGGGGGCCATCAGCGTAACAACACAAGACAGCAGAACGGCCGTCGCTCGCGCTGTGCGCAACCAGTGTCAAGGTTGGGAACCGCTCGCTGGGCCCCTTGCTGTGTTCTGCTGCCCTCGGGTGCTTGTGCCTAGGCGACTTTTTCTCGGTCGAGACAGCAACGTCTTTGTTACCCCGACTCCGACACGAATGCGCCCAACACTAAACACGCCTCCTTCGGTGGGTATACAGCATCCAAGCCAGCAACGCCAACGAGGCGTTTGCACACGCGACAGGAATTACGCGCCACAGCATGGGAGGAAAGAATATAGCGGCTGCAAAGCGCCAGCAGGCTCCGTTCAGCGGGCGCCCAAGAGAGCTGCATCAAGACGGTGGGGGTGCGTTACTAGCCATACGGGTGTGTCACAAGGCAGATCCTCAAACTTTGCAGCAGCCTCTCAGCCGACATGCAGAGCACACATTACGCCGTTGTTGGTCACTTCTTGCTCCTTGCTGTCACAACCAGCAGGTTTGCCAATGTTGCCACGTGGAGGCACGGTGGCAGGAACTCGGGGCCCTCAGAGAGGCGTGTACCGGGCTGACGTCCGTTTTTTATCACTAATTGAACAGATGCCGCCTGACATAAAAGAACGATAACACTCAAAACATACACCTCGTACGTCGCCGTATGCGTATGCATCCAGTCAGCGCTACTCACCACACGACCTACCGATACCGACCTACCGATGCTTTACATCAACACCCTCGGTCGGCAACACAGCGTTACACTATAAACATATGCTGAACCAAATACTGTACTGTAGTACAAGTTGAAATTAACACACACAGCAGATTTTGTGCACGGTTCTCCGGTAGTACTATCGGAACATACTTTGAACTATACAAAGTATGATGGGAACATCGCCCGCCGAAACCGAGGACCCACAAATGGCCAGCGATCCGACGGCGCTTAAGATTAAACCGGTCGGTGTGAAGGACTACCGAGATTGGAGACGACAGGGGGTAGAGAAGAGAGAGGAGACGATTCGAATATCACGGCTTGTACTACAGTAGAAAGTCGATCGATCATTCAAGAGATCTTACCATGTACAACCTGGTATATACTATTATTGTATACTTCGCGTATAGGACTTAACGCCTATAGAGGAGTTGCGAAAGAGCACCCCAAGGCACATCGAACGACGGGGTTGACGGTTGGCGGTATGCCCTTGCCTGCCTCATTGCCTGTATCACCATCGTAGGTCAATGTTCGCATGCGGACGAACAAACGTCACTGCCGGCGACGGTCGTTCGTTTTCGGGTTTTTGGATAGAACACCTCACGGAAGCCTAGCAGGAAATGTCCTGGGGGGTGCGGGGAAAACATCGAGTCGATTCGAGCCTTGGAAAAAAAATACCCTCTACAGCACGCATGGCGCTCCGTGAGCTCTACCCGCGCGCACTCAGTGCTTTTGTGTGTCGAAGAAGGCCTCTGCCTGTTCCATTGCAGCGAGCATTCTTGCGCTGGCAGTTGATGCACTAATAGCGATATCGACCACGAAAGTGAACGGAACTGGCAACTCGTTCGTGTATAGCGCCTTGCCAGTTCGACTGACGAGTGGGAGGTACCTGTTGTGCTCACCTCAATCCGCTCTTCGGTGCGAGTGGATCTTTTTGTGTCATAGTCTGTTACCACGAAAAGTGTTGTGTGGTGTCTCTTTAGAACGGCTGATCGAGACGGACATTGGGCGTGTGTGCTGATGATGCCGATCGATACGGCCAACGGTTTGGTGTCAAGACAAAACACACGCGCACGCATGCACTGCTTGTTCGGGGGCTGTTCATCCATAATTATTGCCGCATTTATAGCCCTATATGTTGCAATGTTTCGCAAGAATAGAATCGGACGGTAGTCTGCTTAAAACATGCTGCGGACGGATCCCTTCATCTCGAGAACAATATTGCATGGAACCAACTTGAGCGTAATCTTGCAGCCAACTTGCAGCCAAGTTGCAGTTGCAGGCAAGCCCAATCATAGCCCATAGCCCAACTTGTAGGCAAAGTCGAAACCCCCATCAGGCATATATTGAACATCCCTGTGTATTGTGGCTATTTTTCTTCAGAAGAAAACACACTATCAAAACGAAGCAGAGAAAAACAAGTACTGCACGCTGCATGCAGTGTATAACCATAATGTTTGTACAGTCAGTACACTCTAGATGAGTTCGTCTCGAAAAGGGACTAACACTAGTCTGTAGGGTGTCGAGCACAGGGCAATAGTACGGCCCCCACGAGCGAGCAGGGTTTACTTTCCATTCACGCAAGGTTATTGCGTACACTGCAGTCTCACGGTTCAACCCCGGCGGACAACTACGCACGAGGCATCGACGAACGCAACCGTGATGTCGTAGTGGAGGAAACTCCTTGCATTGAAAGAAAAACGGGTTGAAGCGTATTTATGGTGTGCGTGCCTACTGAGTTTATTTACAACACATCAGCAGTATAAGTAAATCGTACCCGGACGCGGGGTTACACATTCAGCGGCCATGGGCGCCGTTGGACTGGAGGTTTTGCCAAGAAAGAGCGCGAGAACCGCGAGGAACAATAGAACGGCGCCATCAATGGAAACCACGTATGCCTTAAAACGACGGAGGATTCGTGTATCGTTACGGCGGTTTCGGAAAGCGGGCAACGCACGAGAGGATAGAGAGCGACGACACCGGAGGGCCTTTACACATGAAGTGAGGGGAGTAGCGCGACGGCTGATTCTCAAGCGCACGACACGCACATGTAAGCGGGGCGTACCGTGAGTTAAAGGGCCGCCGTCGCCGGCTGCTAGAAGTCGAGACGGGGAAGCAACACTTGACGAACGGTAGCACAGAAGTAACGAGGGTTGGGCTATATAGTATGCATAGCGACCTGTGCGCGACAGCACAAGTGAATCGAAGCCAGGAATGAGCTAGCGTTCGCGACACGACAAGCGCTGGCGTGGAACGGTAACGGCAACAGTGGAAGCGTAAGGTGCTGGCGTGAATACAAGGGTAGGGCGTGTAGGGGCCACGCGCCTGCCCACTCAGATGACGAATCGCGGCGTTATCCCACTTTTACAAATACAGTTAGCATATACACACCGGCACCGGCATATAGTTGCAAACCAATATGAATGTGAAGTACCTTTCGTATTGATACGAGTTCTCGAGAGCACACGCGAACATGTTGACAGGCGCAGAAAAGCAGCGCGTGCACGTCGCGACACACACGAGCCGATATATTTTGCATCCGTGACACTTGTTCTGACCGATCAAGTTCTATACCACATTCAATCGACAACCGTTTCACGTATGTACCCACGAGGTTAAAACTGTACAAAATAATATATCCCAGTATATTTGTTTATTTATCCATACTATTAATACTGATATTCATAGGCCGTCAATCCGATGTGTCGTTGCAATTGATTGTCCTCACGTCCGCCATGTCTCTCGGCGGGTGCGTCTGCTCCCCGTCGTATCGAAACGACGTTAGCTTCAAGTACATCGCAACGCACGGTAGTGAGTAGTGTACCGTAACTTAGGTGCCTGTTATTGCTTGCTACAACAAACATGTTTGTACACCGTGCCGTATCAAGCGTGGTAGGTGACGCTTCTCTTATCTCGATGTCGATGCCCGTTTCATGCGTATTCTTTTTTTTCGGGTGCCTTTTATTTCTTAATGTCCCCAAACTTGTAACCTACCAGGTAGCTGATTAGGGGTTTTGCTACCGTCGGCTGTCCTGTGGGAAAGTCGTGAACGGGTTTTCATACCCTCCCGCATCAAGTATAGGTGTGATCTCATGCCACAGCAGAAGGTGGCCTCATTGATCCCAAAACATCTAGGAATTAAAGCACAACGCGATGTTACAACAACAGGAATCTGGAATAGAAAAGAGGGGACGCCTGCAGGGCGGATCCCTTTTCGGGAAAGCCTCATTGCTGTATGGCGAGACAGTGATTGAGTATCACTCCATGAGCGATATGGCAGCTCTACAACAGCACGACAAAGTGGAACGAGTCTGGGGAAAAACAGACCATCCCGCCCGCCTGTCGTTGGTAGCGAGGTGTACCGTCGACAACGACATCATCGGTTTTTGTTATTGTTTATTCTACCGGGGTAGCTACTCTCTGCGACGAGATGCTGCGTTGATCGGCAGACAATCGACGCGGGAGTAGTAACCCTGGGTGAGAGTCCCCGGCTGGTCGCAGCAGGAGATCTCATTGATCCCAACCTATATACTGGTAGGAATTCACCTACGACGCGATGTTACAACAGTGACTAACTCTAGATGAGTTCGTTCCGAAACAGGATTGGCACTAGTCTGTAGATAGAGTGTAATATGCTACGTACGGACAGCAGGAACACTCGACGAGTTCGTTCCGGGACAGGAATTACACCATATTGTAGTCTGTGGGGTGTGATGTGCTACGTAGCATAGTAATTTGGGCCAACGGACAAATATAACCGTCCCACCATTACGGGGAGCCATAGCAAACAAACAGAACCTACGGTAAATACGACAACCTATATGTTTGCCCATTTTCACTATTAATAACAATATTTGGTCCTATTTACTATGGTCCTCCATAATACGAGAATGCCAGACTCGCTTTCGAGACGCTGTAACTGCCACTACTGCTGTGTTTCAATATTGTTCAGTCATATTTTTTCGACGGTGGGAGCTACGCCCAAGCTTACTACTGTAGTGTGTCCCAGGTATGCTATACCAGGTATACCTGGTATATATATATACCTGGTATAATATTATATACGAAGTATACATATACTTCGAAGTATATTGTAAGTATAATATTATAGCTCTTCTTTTTTATCCTCTCTAGGCCGATAGGTAAGTTAACGCATACTTGAATTTTGGTACGCAAGCGTTCCTGATGTCTCGGGACAATGCTAGTATGTAGGAGCGCAGGGGTACACGAACGAAATAAAACACAAAAACGGTTCTACACTTGCCTTCATGTCGGACATTCAAAACATTCAAAACTAACTGGCGGGCTATTTTTTTTGTCAGAAATGAAACCATGTTTTTTCAGCTTTTTTACTCGAGTTTAGCGTACCCTCTGTGCGGGACTAAAAAATAAGTGTGGTGTCTTTTTCATGTTCGTGTATACCCTTGTCCAGGGATATACTACGCTGTCCTATATCCAAAAGACTGCTCAGAGACGACGTCACAGCATGGGAACTTGCCCGCGAATAGACGACGAGTCATCATGTTGGCCCTGCCTCCCTGTTGTCCGTCTCCATGATAATTTACCTATCCACTGTGAGTCGTAGTTAGGCTCATTCTTATTTATCTGTTTGTTATTCCGAGTTTTTTTCACGATATCAAATGAGCGTCAGAAATGTATTTTGGTATATTCCCGCTTGGAAATAACGCACCGTCATACGTACCAGTCAGTGACGTCTGTGCTGTATCGATATTAATAGTAATGCTACAAGCAAGCGTACCACAGAGGGTGACACCACATAAAGTGTCCCCCTTCCCCCCCCCACACCGACAAGCGTATGCATGTATCAGTCAGACGGGAATCTGCGGACGGATATCATCGTGAGGAGAGGCGGTCTGCGGTACCCTCCGAGCAGAAAGTACAGCGATGAAAGTCCAGCCTGCTGGACGCCACCCATGCAGACCCGACCGTCAAGCAAGCGCCGGGGCGCCTGCGAGTAGACAGACAATGCTGACCCCGATGGGCCAGCTGTATATACCCCCGAGGCGCGCCAGCGTCAACACGCCATTAAGGCACTCGTCCAGGACACGTCCTTCGACGAACAGAACCACAAACTTGCCACCTTGGCTGTTTCAAGCTTAGGCCCCTCGCGGTACTCTGGAGGATCTATATAACATGTTTGCCGAGCACCAGCTGACTGCCAGCGTCGTGGGGGCAAGGCATGGAGGGATGATGGCGAGCAACGGGGTGGTCGAGGAAAGCCTGCTACAGATAGACCGTCTCGGTGGCCACATAATAGACAGACAGGTCGTCATTTCGCGGTAGGTGTCGTGATTTAAGCTCCAGCTAAGCGACCGCCAGGAATCGAGAAGGTGCCGGGGGCATCACAGACCCAAGCCGACGGCGTGGGGATGGATTGCATCCCGCACGCGTCTTGATATTGAAGAGTACAATGCATGTAGAGGAGTACGTAGTCAGGGGGGAAACGCACCGAGAAGAGCAGCACTTCGAACAGATGGGGGTAGGCAGGGAGAGCACAAACAGACGCATACATGAGCACGACTTCGTGCATAGGTTTCCTTCTCGCTCTGATTTTCCTTGGTTTTCTTCTCCCGCGCAATGTCCTTTAGTAATCAACGTTGAAGCTCATGCGGCCCACACTGTCGAACGGTGAACGCAATTACTACTCCTAACAGTGCATCATAGACCTACATTAGAGATATATCAGGTATGATTTGTATTACACGCGTTCATAAACCTGGTAACGTAAAAAACGCGATGATCAAACGTACCGTAGTGGCCTTGAAAATAAAAGACACCTCTCGGTATTGCTGCGTCAGTTTTTTTTTTTCCCCTTTCCGATTATATATGTTTCACGATGCTGACGCTGTTCGAGCTCTTCACGTGACCGAGAGGAAGACGGATTTCTCCCCCCCCCTATTTCCAGATGCTGACTCTGTTCGAGCTCTTCACGTGACCAAGAGGAAGACGGATTCTCCCCCCCACTATTTCACGATGCTGACGCTGTTCGAGCTCTTCACGTGACCAAGAGGAAGACGGATTCCCCCCCCCCCCCTCCCCTCTTGTGTATAACACGAACTAACGCGCCACAAGAGCCCGTCTCGATCGCGAAACAACACTACTGATGCTATCCTCGTGCCATCACACCAACATCAGTACTACTGTAGCAACGAAATACACAATTGCACCGCCGGCTGAAATGTGCCACCGGACTCGTTGAGATGGGCTACGAGCGAGCTAGACGGTCTACTATGGTAGTTTTCTTGCAATTTTTTCAAGCTTCGGTGGCGAAAAAAAAGCCCGCAAACAATCAACCAAAACCCTCAACCGGCCAAGGCGCCAAACACAGTGTACGAGTACTCGCCACGCCCCGACGGAACCGAGAAACAACACTCCCCCCCCACGTTGTCTCCGAAAACGCTCTCCTCTTCCACCGCTTGCTGCTATAAACTGCTGCTACTGTTTTGCGTGAGATATCAAGGACAAAAAATATCCAGGCAGACGAAATTCTGACGACGTACGTAGCCAGAAACATGAGACATGTTGAGGAAATCTCAAAAACGAACGAATCCGACAGCGAAAAAATCCAAAACCAGGCAAAATGGAGGAGGGAACGCCAGAGGACAACGTTCGTTCTCATTTTAGGTGGACACGCGCGAATCTTGACGGAAAACCCTCAGGTAGGCAATTCGAGGCTGACAATAATGTGAATACTACAAACGAAGCCATTTTGGAGAACCAAGCCAAAACCTAAACTCCACGAAGCTCCTAAAGTGGGCAATTTAAGGCAGCCAACTAGCCATGATAATCGCCGTGGAAAATCTCCACCCCCCCTATGAATAACGCGAACAACGCGCAACGCATTTTATTTTCGTGCAACTCCCCCTGGATGGTGTTGATGGTACCAAACAAAAAGCTTCAAACGAAAAAGATTGGGGGTGGGAAGGGAAAAGCTATTTCCATGAAATAGCCACCCGAGGGTAGGTCGATAGACATATTTTCCGGACAAAAAATAACCTGTCCCACCCCCCTACCCCACCTACCTGGCTTTTTACGGTTTTGCCTCAGCTAGGTAGGTTACCGGTCGGTACGCGCTCCATCATTCCATGCAAGGCTATCCGAATGAAACGAAAAAAACTGATCGTAAAAAAGCCATTTCCGTGGAACAGCCACCCAAGGGTGGATTGATATAACTATGCTACGGTCAAGTAAAAAATCCCCTCCCTCCCCAATCCGTCTCCTTATTTCTTTTCCCTGTTTTCGTCTCATCCATCCACCACTATCAATGCAACCAAATCGAAACGAAAAAAGCTGAATGCTAATCGCCAATGTGAGAAAGCAACACGGGGAAGGATATCGATACGCGTACAAGTAATAGTGTGCATAGTCGATGTTCTTCTGCCTGATGAAGCGACCGTGAGAGAGAGGGAAATCGATACGCGTACGAACATATCGGTAGCAGTAATACGTACCTGGTACGTGTATAGACGATTTTCTTCTGCCCGATGAAAGCGTCAAATACTCATGGTGAAAATAGTCAATGCCCTGTCACCAAGCTGACGTATAATTTGTACGTATACGTATTCCATACGCAGTCCTAGCGAACTTACATAGAGTAGGATGAATGTCCAGTGCCCTTCTACCAGAGGCTTAGCAGAAAAGAGCACCCAGCATCGTCTATCGAGCTTCGCAACACGCACAAACTACTGCTGCAGTACTTGTGATCAGTCAGGGACACTCTTGGCAGTATACTACTGAGTGGTGACCTAACTGGTTGATATTCACGCTTTCGTACTATCATGGGATGAAAACAACGCATTGGTTTGTCTTCCGTCACAATACCCCAACACGTGCTACTCGTACCCGCGTGTATCATACCAGATACCAGGTACCAGGTATCCTGGAGCGAGGTATAATAGTATGTATCATATTCGTATATACGTACCTGTTTGTACTATCATGACACTACCGGTCAGAGAGAGAGGTATCCCGTCCTGCCGTTGGAGATACCGTGGTTTGGCCCTAGACTGACCGGCTCGTTATAACCCTCAAGATACCGCAGTCCTGTTTTGGGGACAGACTACTTGGACTTTGGCTGGTTTGTCCTCATAACGTGACTGACTGCGGTTGGTTGTAAATCGAATGGTTAATTACGTCACTAAAATAAGACCCTAGAGAAAGAAAAGAGGACGTGACCTAGACACGCTCAAACATACCAGTCTCCACTCCTCCTTTGAAAAGCATATTTTGCCCACAACTCCGATACTAATAATGACGAACGGGAGACCTGTGCTGCGTCTGTCCGTGTCTACGGGCGCGGAGTGTGAACGGCCGTAACTATTCCATCGTGACCAAAACCGAAATTCGAGGTATGGTATTGTATGGTATGGCATATCCAACATGAAAACGGCGCGATAGGAGCAAACAAGGATCTCAATTTCATCCAAGACACTCGGCATCAACGCCTCGTAGATACCGGTATATATATATATATAATACCAGGTATATATATATATATATAATATATATATATATATATGCCTACGCACGAAGCTAA
>JBBMHQ010070031.1:0-13124 GCA_037834295.1 Postelsia palmaeformis
GGTACCTTTTTATTTTTTCAAATAAAGTCTCTCCACGTGGGATTTGAACTTGGGTACCAATACCACTCAACAAAGTTAATTTAAAAAAAAAAGTCAGGGAAAGTACGGAAAATCTCGCGCGTACTACGTACGTTATGCTCCTACTCGTACTATAGTTGCACTCGCAGTACGTATAAGACACACTAGCCTAGATCATGCAGAATATCCGGCTCCCACCCGGTAACATCTTAGCTATCCCCCCGAGAACATCTGAGGTATTCTAGATCCTACCAGCAGAGGTCAAGGATCCGCACGCCCTGAAGAATCCTGATCAAAAAGTAAGGTGGGAATGCAATGAAATGCTTATCTATGTATGTATCTGTGTAGAAGTACTTGATCGAACAACAGACAAACCACAGCCGAGGCGTAGTAATACTACAGGTGAATATACATGCTTTGTCGCCGCATGCAACTTGATTTTGCAGTACGTAACACATCCAGCAACAACATTACGTTTGCAGGCTTGCTCAAGCACCTCGGGCGCAGCCCGACGGTCTGTACATTAACTCCTCCAAGATTCCAGAAGCCGCGAAGGCTCTCGATCCCGGCCTGGATGATGCGGCGGTGACAGCATGGATGAGCGCCAACGGCTTTCAAGAGGTGACTTCGGACTGTCAACGGCTTTCAAGAGTCGGTAAACGTGACAAGTTGGTCTGCAGCAGCAACCCATCAAAGTTTAACTCCAAGCAAACGTCGGCTCTTGAAGATGATACTCCGGAGTATTACATATTACGGCATTACGGGGTTGTAGCTGATATTACGGCATGCCGACGCTTTAATCGAAACAAAATCCATCTCTGAAGTTTCCACACCTCGGACAGACCACCGATTTCCATTCGATGGTGATGTAGATCTTTCGAGGCAGATACATGTACAGTATTACCGATCTTGCATCATCTTTTGAGGATCTAGCTTAATTTTCCTGGATGAAGCCGTATATTCTGCATGATGTGGCATGTGTTTCCTTGGTTGGATCTGCCCTGCAAGTAAGGCAGATCCTGCACAACCCTCACAACGGCAGGTGAGGAAGTACGATATTAACTGTATGTTCATACGAGTGCCTGTGGGAAAAAGTGACGGTGAAAAGTGACTGTGATTACAGCAGCGGTCACGGCGTGTTTTTATTTTAGGGAGGGATATAAACGAACAGGTGGCCTAGTTACAAAGCAAGGAGTCGCAAGGCACAACCGCAGCATGATTCTCCTACCCGTATAGCTGTGCGCATGCTGCTCGTACACGATGGATAGCACCTACTGTAAAGTTGTCATTGTTCGGGTCGCTATCTCAGGGCCCTGAAGGCGCTTTTCGAATAGGAGAACGGTTACTTTGGCCACGCCGAGGCCTGTTCGGGCTCTATTACTCTGATTTCACAGCAACAGTGTACGGGGGCGGCCAGTCAAGGGGTCAAACCGCGGTATTTTATGTACCCGTATACAGCTTACATACTTGGTACTGATAGCCTTCGGGGGCATTTTCAAAGTTGCCTGTTGTTGTCGTGATCGTCCTTGCATCGCCGACTATTTTGTGTAACGTTTGAGTGTGTTTTGTCGAACAGCTCTTCCTCTCCATTTAGACTCGCTGGTAGCTGGTTTCAGCGCTTGCGTACGCTACTAGTAGAGATGAAAGCAAGGCAATGTTCCCCTTTAAGGTTGGGTTTTCTGTGGCGCCTATGCGTGCTACGTACTGAATAGTAGTAACGGTGGTGGTGGTAGGCCGCATGTTATGGGCGAATTCATCCGAAAATGATCGGTGTGTCCGAATCAGCCATGACAGATATTGGTGCCCGCCGAAGCAGGCGGTGCCGCCGGGACACGATGAATGACGACCCGACTCTCATGCCCCAAGTATATGTATCCCATACGCCCCTCTCTTGCCACTAACACTTTGACACCCTTTAGCCACGACCGGCGCCGCATCTCCCACGCCAGTCACCGCACGCCAGCCCGGCAGTACCGACCGCAGGCAACGGTATTATACCTCTCATACTTGCGGTATCGGCCGCTCTGGACGTTGTTCGAAGCGCAAATATTTACTTTGACTGCTTCCCGAACGTCCGCACTCTGCACCTATAATGCGGGTACTGGGTAGTATGCAGACCCCCCCGGAGTCCCCTCGCTGTCAAATATTATGGGTGTATACGTAGTCGCCGTGCGTAGAAGGATGCTGGCCGTCTTTGAAAAATGGTCCTCATGACCCTGCCGCTATCACCCACGGGACGGTCCTCTTGACCTACTGTACTACTGCTGTATGAATATATCCATAATGAGATACCATACTTGTGATACAAAAACCACAGCGCGCGCGACCGAAGTATCACACGCAGCTTCCGCGAACGAAATCGGACGAAACTCTCGACCCCACAGAGTTTTATTTTGAATTCCAACACGAAAACAGAATGAGGGCTAATATGCATGGGCTGTGACGGTACTAATCCATGTATCAGGTCTGCTCTGATTTCCGCTCGGTGGTGGGCGAAAAAAAGATAATCAGGCGGCGTCACTAATAGAGGTGGCGGAAGCTGATTGTCGGGTGTCTGTCCATCACCTAATCCATTCGACAAGAGTATCGACAGGGTCGACAATATACTCGCTCGCCAATATGGACACCCCGTCGTTTTTCGTCATTAAGCCATCAAGTGATCGGCTGATTCCCGCCATCGCTCTCTACTGTGAATATCCGTGTACGAGTGGCATGTACCCGTCTTTGACGCACCAGGCACGCCTGTATCTCTTCTGGCTCCCCGTCCTTTTTCGCTGTAACAAGAAGTTGCTGCAGTGGCCGACTGATTTCCACCGCCCTCTTCGCTCGCGAATTACGTTTTCCTCTAGTATCGCAAGGATTGACCTATTTCCCACCGATCTCCTACGCGAATAAACGTACCGGTACGAATGCACCCAGGAATGGGTGCACGATAAAAGAGAATACGACACCACACTCTTGATAAAATCAAAACGAAGAATGAAGCAGCGGGATTTGATTTCTGTTTTTTTTAAATCGTCACTTTCACTCTCCAGTCTAGCTCGTAGGAGGTTTTACCCTCGACCATCTTCTAGGCAAGCCGTGGTCACAGGTGTCTACCCTTCTCGGATTTTTACTTGACGTGCACCCCATGAAGACCCACCCATCGTGTCATATTATGCTTACCAGGTGCTTATTTTGCACACCATACCCTTTTTCACTGCGCTGAGCTATCGCCGAGACCGAGTGACACCCACCACCCTCCCACTACCGTAGATCGAACGAACGAACCTTTTCTCAAATAAAGCTATCGCACTCGGCGACCTATCCCCCACCGCCCTCCCACGCGAACGATCATGCAGCACACCAGTAACACCAACCGCCCCTTATGTTTTACGCAAAAAAAAAAACTTGAAAAAAAAGGGCACAGGCGCGACAACGTCTCCTGCGAACGCCGAAGCCCTCTCATGGACGGAGTACCGCCGAGCCCTCTCCGAACTATGCCCCGCTTTCGGTCGGTTCGGCATCAGCACCTGCACCGACGACGCCCCTACCCCCGGAAAAACATCCGCTGACACGTACCGTCACGAAACCTCAAGCCCCCAACGCCGCCGCGCCGACACCCCCTTCGAAAACAAGCGTTCTACGTTCGGAGACGGGTCGTACTGCAACCCGTGGGACACCTTCGGGGGAAGCGCGGGGGGTGTGGCTCCAAGCTCTCTGACTGGACAATTTGGTGCCGGGGGCGAGCATTTTGGGGTAGGGAGGAGGGGCAGCCCGCCTCGAAGCCCCGGCGCGGACAGCTTTCACGCACTCCGCAGGAAGCGGCACGCGGCGGTATCGTTGGACTACGAATCGATCACGAGGGAGCTTCCACAGGTGTAACGGTTAGCTTTGTCGGTGAAGGTTTCAATCAAAATGCACTCGTAGGAGACCGACCCCTTGGCTGACTGACTGACCGAACCCTGCACTAAAAGTAGCAGGGTTTTTAATGTGGTATGACCCGACCCGCGAGTCGGATTCCGGACTTCTTCATAATCTTACGGGTCAGGGTTGGGTTGTGTCGGTTAGGGCTGGGTCGGGTGAGGAGGTTTTCAAAATGCCACGGGTCAGGCCAGGTCACCCTGACCCGACCCGACCCGACCCGACCCGTGAACAGCCCTGCAAATGAGCATATTAAGACTTACACGACTACGCTCAACACTATCAGAGTTCAAACGGGACCCTATTTTATTCTTAGTTTTACGAGGGGCCATAGTAAATAGGACCAAATACCGTTCGAAAATAATTACAAATATATAGTTTTTTTGTGTGCACCGTAGGTCCTATTTAATATGGTTCCCCGTAATGGTTACATTAACTATATCAGTTCTACTACAGTAGTAGGCTAGAGTGGTACGGAGTATGAAGGGCGTGAGTCAATACCGAAATGTTTGCTGGACGGGCAATAGGCAGGCCATGCCTTCCCTGGATCCGCGCATCCTCTTCTGGAACATCATCACAAGCGCGAGGTCGATTTTTTTTTTCAACTCACACACCTGGTGGGTGTAATATTCGAAGTACTTTCCACGGGAAACCGAGAAAAAAAAGGCTCGGGCTTTGCGCTCGCGCACCTCGTTATGAAGGGCTGGTTGAAGCGCTAACGTTTGCTGGGCGGACGATGAGCAGGTCATGCCTCCGTTGGACCCGTGCATCCTCCTGGAACACATCAAAGAACAAGCTCGACTGGACAGAAAAAACCCAGCCAGCGACATCGGAGGCTCCTCTCTGTCGGCTCTAGGGCCACACGAGAGACTGCTGCATATGACTTTGCAGAAGGCACAGGTACGTACGGCGTTCGTCACAAGTCGACATCGTTATGATATGTTACATCGTATGGCATATGCTGTATGCTACTGCACATCCCCTCCGGCCATTTTTTTATTTGAGCCTAGTTAATGCCGCTCAATGTTTATAATTTGTTAACAGGAATATGTGAATGCGTCAAGTATACACCTGGTAGTGATGGGCGTGTTTTTGCTTTGTTTGGAGACGATATGCGGTACGAGTAGCATCTGCTCACTTGCCTAAAAAGGCCAGTGACGTGCTCCATGGGTAGATTGTCTGCTTTTGAGAGTGAGGTGCGTGGGTCTAATCCCCAGCGTCGTTCTATGCTGTAGCGCGATAAACGCTCGAAGGTTCGACACCCCGGACAGATATTGACATACCAGGTGTATCTCATGGTTCTTTACCTGCCATTGTGAGAAGTTGTGCAGGATTTACCTTATAAGGCAGATCCAACCCAGGAAACATGTGCTAGATTATGAAGATAACACGGCTCTCATCACTCGAGCTAGATCACACAGATCATGCATCACCTTCACTAGATATTCCGCGAAAAATCTGCAGTAGATCATCATGTAAGTGTGGGAATAGTTTGTCAGTGATCTGTCCTCGAACAAGCATTTCCCTTCTAGTCTCGTGTCTAGACGAACGGGAGCGGGACACAACTATCCACACAACGGAAACGTCACGACCGATCTCCACTTAATGAAGTTGATGATGTACAGTTACTAGCAGTTGATATTGAGGGCAGATGCAACAGTAGTAGTACAGCAGTAGATTCCTGAGCTGTATGATCCAGGACTCATGTCATTCGGTCGAAGCCGTATAATCCGCATGATCTACATACGTACGTAACTTGTGACACGTTTGTCCTGGGTAGGATCTGCACTATGAATATCCTGTGCGACATCTTCATAACAGCGGGTTAACCCAGACTATCAATCCGTACATGATCTAGATGATCTATCTGTAGATGATCCGTCCGATATGTGCAGGTGTCGAAGAACGTATAGAGGTACTATTAATACTGTAGACAGCAGTCATTTGTTTGTACCAGGTACATATCCTGCGCTAAAAATGGAGGCTAAGGGGATAACGACTGTGCGATCGCTGCATCACGTTAACAGTGCCTGGCATCCTCATCCTTGGTGCACGGCAGGTCGTCGAAACTGCGAACCCGCGACTGGTGCAGCCGAGGCATGCGGCCGTCAAAATTCGCACCCGTAGGACGAAATTCAATCGGAGGAGGGAGGCGGAGGCGGGGCTGACGGCCAAGCTTGCCAGAAACGCAGGCGTAATCAGCCGGAACGCTAGCGTCGCCGAGGCTCAAGAAAGGGGTCGAAAAAGGCAAGCAGGTGCTGGCTGCTGGCGCTACGAGTACAATACGAGCGATGATAAACTTCGAGATATAACCTGTAGGTTAGTACCGTATCGTCAAAGAAGTGCGCTGCTGAGAGCGTTTTTGGTGGCTATTTTTCTGCGTGGCTTAATTAACTTGATTGACTTATAATCTTGATTGATTTGATCAAGTTGATTAACTTGATTGACTTGATTAACTTGATTAATCTGATTGACTTGATTAACTTGATTAACTTGATTAACTTGATTAACTTGATTAACTTGATTAACTTTATTAATTTGATTATAGTATAGCCACCTACAATACGACGAGTGGGATGACGTGATCAACCTTGCATGCTATGAAGAGCGTGAAGAAGTAGATGTGCCATCATAGCTGCTCACGTCTCACACCAGGTACGTCTCCCTTTCCACGCGATGTACAGTTCGGACACTGTTGAAGATATTCGGGCGCGAACACCTACATCTTTGATCAACGTTCATCGCCACTATTGGCACGATGTAACAACAACAAAAAAACTGACTATTGATAAACAAATCTCCCCAGCCTGCCTATACTGTAAGCCTGGGCTGCTTGATGTGACCGATTCTCTCGTTACTCTAGGCTGTAACCGTCATTTTTTTGGTGTTTTCCCCCTCTGTACTATAATCAAGTGAACCAATTCTCAGAAGGGTAGAGCTGCGAGTCGGCAGGATTTCAATATTTCTGCTTAACAAGCCGGTTGGTGCCGTTATAGCCCACTGACTGACCTGAGGCGGTGAGTCGGCCTTCAAAGCTAGCTGCTGGCCAGCCGACTTTGCGACCCAAGTCAGAGCGAGCCAAATCAGAGCCCTCCCCGGCCAAGCGAGCCCCACCCAACAGGGAAATAATGTGGATCCCGCGTTCAACAGTCCTTCCCATAGAAGCATGGAAACCCAGCACGCCGGATAGTCGGCACCCCCGGGAAACGGCTGACTATTAGGCCGACAAGTAACTTATTTGGTGAGTTAACCCTCTAATAGAGGATTGCAGTCCCGTTCCGGGGATAATTCACTTGGGCTTTGACTGGTTTGTCCCCAAAACAGGACTACACGATCTGCCCGGTGCTGCAGCAGTGGTTCGCCACCGAAGTCCACAACAAAAATCTACGGTGACTCTCTGAAGGGCAAGCATGGTGACCGAACAAGTCGGCGTGCAACGGGAACATGAGTAGTTTGTCGTCGAAGCGGACACGACCAAGTCACCAGACCAGTGCCGCTTCCCTCGAAGCTTTTCACCCATGGGACATTATCTAAATAGTTCGGGGCAGACATATCCCTAATCTCCAGAACCTAGCTCATGCTTCCGAGTGGGAGTCACATAGCCTGCATGGTGACCTACGGAATATTTCTTCGGTCGGATCTGTACTATACAGATGCTGCACAACACATCAAAACGGTAGATCAGGATCTAGATGATTTAGATGATCTATTGATAGACGATTCGTAGACGATCCGGATCAACTATGTGCAGATGGTCTGTCCGACCTGTGAGCTATTTTGAAGCTGAGAGAGGAATTAAAAGACGAATACTGCTTGGTTGGGGGGTAGTTGATTTAAGAAGCAGGACTACAATGCGTGGACCTGAGGACCTATTGCAACGATGGCATTGTATTGGCTAGAAGGATCAATCTACCATACTATCTGTACAGCTAGCGCTTCCCACTCAGCGCGCTCTGTAGTCTGATCTGTTGTCGTAAACTGTTGCCATCGCACCACGGCGCCCAATCCGTATGCGAGTCCGTGTATTGCGTAACAGGCCATCGGGCTAACCGAAAGAGCATCAATCCGCGATAGCATCTACATGACCGCTACAGGAACAAATAGAGAGGCCTTTTCGCCCCGGTTATCGATGCCGAGATGCCGAGATCGAGTCGAACTCACAAACTCTCGTTACTTTTCAATGGTTCGAACGGATAAACTTACTTCTCCGAGGTATGCTGGCATAAGTACTCAGTCAGCGCTACCAGGGTATTTCGTATAGGCTGTCCTTTCGAATCGACATTTTTGTACCGGGAGTAGCCCGGCGCCCTCCTAACGCCGACGGGTGGTCGACCAGCGAAGGCCGGTTTTCGTCATAAGGGCGACAGTATATGCCAGGCGGGCTTGAAACACTAAGATGCCAATATATATACGAGTATATCAGTATATCATACTCCTAGTTCCGAGAGCTGCTCGTAGACGGCGGGATGCGAAAACCAACAGACAAAACTCAAAAATACGCTATTTTGAAGTTCGTACAGAACCCCCTGTGATTCGTTTTTCGCTATACCGTAACATGGGGGCGAGTGTGGTGTCGTTTTCTGTCTTTTGTTTTTTCGTATGCCCCTGAATGCGGTAACATACCAGGTATTAGACATGTCGAATACAGTTACACTTGTATTTTTCATGCGTGAAACCCCGGACAGATCATTTTACCGTAGCTCGAGCTAGCTCTTTTTGAGGGTAGCCCATCGGTGAGCTATATTAGCTGCGAGTACATGAGCTGCTCAAGTTGTCCCCGGTTTGGGATAGGAGGCGCTGCACTGCAGAACATCTGCACATGTTTTTAACGCGTGTGCTACACACGATCGATGAAGTAGCTCATGAGCTTTCCGGAGTGTGTACCGTTTGCCCTCCCCCACCATTGTGCAGCATGGCCTTTAATGTATCTGGGTCGATTGCGTGTGCACGTTTACACTCGTCGTACCCAGTACGATGACATGGTATCGCACTGTCTACTTTCCGTACTGTATTCCAACGCATTGTCTCCGTGTCGCAGTTTCGTGACCACAGCGAGCTTTTGTATATCTCTGGGATGAAGAATCAGGGAGTAACACTGCAAAGGTGGCCGCCCCCCCCCCCCTGCACTTGATGCGGACGAAAGCAAATCAATGTGAAAACATTGCATTATGTATCACGCCACCATTGGGCGTAGTTTTCGACATCTTGTGGGGTTTGCTACACTGTTCAATGTCTTCACAATAATGCCGCAAGGTGTCGACAGCCTCTCGATTCCGTAGGCCTGTTGGTGTGCTACTGCTGCTGCTGTACATTCTTCGATGCCTCCACAATTAAGTACTGTTTAACGCACATCGTGCGAGTGTTATGTGGCTTAAATTGGGTAGGCGATCGGTTAGCCTTTTACCTTTAGCTCAACGGATTAAGACCTTCACGAATAGCGACGACGGCAGGACATGGGTCGTTGGTCGAAAGTTCGAGCATCACGTCCACCATAAAATCGTTTTTTAAAGAAAAGTGAGTTTCCTCATGTCAAGGACCTGAAAAATGTTCCTATATCCCCAAAAATTGGAGCCGCGTGTGGTGGCGCGTTCCCCCGTAAAATCCGGTCCGTTCCAGGTGGGGAGAGTGTTATGAGGCTTAGATTGTGTGGGCGATCGGTTAACCTTTTACCTTTAGCTCGACGGGCTAAGACCTTCATACGAGGGCGGAGAGGGGGAGGTCCCGGTCACCTGGGTGGGTGTGCCGGATGTGTACATATTGAAAGAACGTTGGTGTGAAGACACATACATACGTGGGCTTCAAGAGCGAGCCTCAACGTCGATCGCTCATCAATATCTAGTCTCAGAAATTTGAAGGAAACCTAACCTGGACAGGGAACCCAAGTTTGTACACGTGAGACAGATCATCTCCAGATAGATGATCTACAGATAGATCCCCCAGATCCAAACTTGCCGTTATAAGATGGTGTGCAGGGTCTATCTATCTGTATAGTGCAGATCCAATCCAGGGGTCAAATGCTAGACCATGCAGAGTATACGGATTCCATCAGGCAACATGAGCTAGATCATACAGATCAGGATAATACGTTTTCCCTGAAGTATCTACTTCTTGTCGATCGTTTATGCGTCCATCGATTATCTGTCCGATCGGTGTGTGCAACTTTGCCTCTTCCATCCGGAAATTCAATGGCGGTATCTCGTGCCGACCGCATGCATGTGTGTTATGTGTGTTTTGTGTGTTTGTTTGCGTCGCCTGTCACCCTCAAAAGGCACGCCGTGCATCATGGACGAGTGGAGAGCCAGCGTTCAGCGGAGAGCAGGGGGGCAGCCATGGTGCGGGCACGGGCCGAACAACGGACTCAAGAACGGCGCTCACAGGTACGCAGACTCCCTCCCTCACTCACTCACTGCTCCTGTTAATTCCACACGGCGCCCTGGAGCCACTGTAACACGCAACACCCACGACTTCTATTGCAAGCACCGGCACCCGGCGTGTTTAACTTGAAGCTTGGCCCAAACAATGTCTGTTGTTTTCGTCGAGTGAGCTGAAATCATGGCCTCCAACGTTCAGTGTCGATCACTCGTCTAGACGATGAGAAGCACGAGAAACTGCTGGCGGAAGTTGATGCGCTTCCGGGGGCGGACACGAGAGATACTCGACACCAGAGACCACAGGCCCAAGAGATGAACACGCCACACTGCCCCTCCCGCGGCCGCCTCGCCTCTGGTTTCGATTTGGTTGGGACAAAACGTCCCTCCTCTCTGTCCCAGGGAGACCCCTTGTCCGCCGTACGCCCCGAGCCTCGTGGGTCTAGGTCGAAGCATTACTGCTGCTGTACGATGAACGTACATCATCGCATAACACTGCTGTGCTGTTTGTTTCACGTATGAGACGCGGCGAGATATTGGCACGTGGCGAGTCATTCAATTGTTCAAAACCTCCTTTCAACAAAACCATGGCGTACGGCCCAAACGGCACCCGCCAGGAAGGTGAGGCTTGGCGCTAACAGCTTGTCCCTGTGTCAGCTACCCCCCTCTTCTCGTGGCCACACTGTCGAAACTATCGTCCCGCCGCTTCTTGCAGGTTTGTCGCGACTTATGGCTGCAGGCCCTGTGTGAAGGCGGTGGCTCGGAAAAAATTGAAGAGCTTTAAATGTGTACTGCGTTCTAAAAACTTGGAACACAGGATTTGGCTTCGAAACTTGCTACGATGCGTAATATTTTTGTTTTGATCAAAAATAGAGAGCCTAAGAAGTACCTCTATCCAATATCAAGGCGGGTCCCAATCCCATCAAAAGACGACCGTCACTCGGCCAATCGACATCGTCGCTCTTGCTCTCTTATTATTCACAAAAACTGGCCATCTAATCCCGCTTCACACGCTGTATTTCAGTCAAATATAACCAACACACTGGGGAACAGCACTTTTCTCTCCCAAGCAATCCAATCCGATCCAATACGAACCCAGCAGTGGGGTACTTGATTCAAGAGCCCCTCGGAACAGGCTAGTGGTACGGCTCTTGTTCCCGAACCACTCGTACCCCCATTTAGGAGCGGTTTGAGATGTTACCCCGGGATAGGAGCGGACATTCACATTCAATCAGGATACAGCAGTTTGTTGTGCATGAAGAGCGCCAAGGTTGAGTAGCTCGTAACGCCGGAAAAGCCAGGCGAAACCTGGTTATTCTAGCTTCCGTGCCAGGCCGAATTTACCGCTCTCAACTCCGTTTGATCATATTTTTTAGGATGCTCTGAAATCGCTTAGCCCACTGCCTTACCACTGCACTCCAATCTCACCACTACACCTTTTGACACAGATGAAAATGTTGAAGTCCTGCATTTCGGAGCAGCTGAGCACAATAGAGAGCAACGAAGCCAGGCGATTGGCGCGGGTACGGGAGGGAAGGCATGTGTTGCACAAGGGGGAGGGAAGCGGCACGATCGGGGCGATCAATCGGGCCCAAAGCTTGTCGTCGTTCGAGCGGGTTCATGTGAGATGTTTCCCGCTTTCGATGGTGCTACGGTATACTAGTGGTAGTAGTAGTAGTAGTAGTAGTAGTAGTAGTAGTAGTAGTAGGGATCGACCAGAAGTTTTTGAGTTTACTAAGGTGAAGGCCTTTGATCTCTTGCTCCTTGACAGGCAGCCGTCAAGGGCAACAGTCAAATTAATCCGTGAATTGCAGCCATCAAGGGCAGCCGTCGGTGAAGTCTCCGGACTAATAGCAGTATGTTTAGCCCGAAGACGCCCTTGACGGGTCAAATCTACCCGCACACCGTCGACCAACCGATGTGCTCTCGTATACTGTGGTTCCGCTTCGAAGCCTGGTTCGTTCTTTCTATCTTTTTTCTCCAAGCTGCTCGAACCAAACTATTACGGGGCACATACTATAGCAAATAGGACCTACGGCACACACAATAACCTATATATTTGCGTATTTTTACTCACAATATGTTTGATCCTATTTATTATGGTTCCCCGCAATATGTTTTACCGTATATCACGGCAGACGGGGGGATCAGGTCGGGTGCTCAGTGCAGCACTGTATAACACTAGCACACTATTACACTAGGGTGATAAAAATGGCACACCTCTTCAGACAATATTTTCGAGGTGTTTTTTTACAACAGAGAGAGAGTGCAAAATGCAGAGCGGAGCGTGTATGGGAAGAAAATCTCGGCTAGATTTTTTCAAAGCCACTGCCATTTGTTGTTGTGTTGTTGTGTGTGCCCCCCTGATTCTGGAGAAGATCGGCTCTGAAACGTATCCTGCAGTAGGGCGTGTGCTATCCTATCACCCTAGTGTGACAGCAGTGTCATACGGTACGGTACCAGGTAGTACACAGTTAATGTTCTTTTAGGACTGCAGTCCCGATTTGGGAACAAATTACTTAGGATTTGACCGCTTTGCCTCCAAAACGCGACTGCAGTCCGGAAAGGGAAAATACGCGTTCTACGATAGAGGCAGCACATTTCCGCTATTTAGTTTCTGATTGATGGGGCACCTGAACCCAAAATCGTCGGAATGTCGATCTTGTCTCGAAAAGTGACTTTTTATAAACTCGGGCCACGGGATTGTTCATCGGGGTGCATCTTGATTTTTGATTAATTCACTTTTCGAATAGTTGCACCTCTCTCGGCCTGCCCCGACCTCGGGGTGGGCCGGAGTCCATCTGAACCTACGACGGTCTACTGGTGGTCATACGA